>VZSE01008184.1:0-156600 GCA_013398275.1 Promerops cafer | reverse complement strand
TTATTTTTAGTTTCAGAGCTTAGTAACATCAAAATCTTGCTTCAGAAAGACTGCTTCATCAAAATTTGTCCTTAAACCATTTTAAAAAGAACTGGTTCCCATGAAAGCAAAGCTAAATGTGTCATTCCAAGTTACATTGGGTAAAGACTTTTCCTAATAGACTGATTTTATAATCCAGACAACCTCTCTGATGGGGATGGAGTGCATACTGGCTTTACTTCATACATTAAATTATTCTCTCTCAGATGAAGCTCCAGTCTGGCCTGCAAAGCAGCTTTTAACTCCCTCTGTAATTCCAGAGTGTCACCAGAGGTCTTATAGTGGACTGGAGGTGTAGTGAGTTAATGCAGTAGAAAGCTGGCTGTTGTAAAGCTGCATGCTGTCTGTCACTGAGGCAGACACCTCACTCTAACACATGTATTTCTTGATAAGCCATTTTCCAGTACAGAACACACAAGGTTAATGCAAGTGTGTTTGGTTATATCTGTCTGTGGAAACCTAAAAGCCCAAGCCCAGAGAGAAGCTTCATGTCAAATTAATGAGCGAATTAGTAGCTGAACCTTGCTATAAGCAGTTTCATGCTGGTCAAAGGATAAGTTAAAGTCATTCACTTCTGAGCTGTTCTAGCCTGTAAAGTGTACTAACAAAAGTTTTAGAAGAAATGACTCCAGTTCCTGCATACTTCTGTTAAATGACTATAATTCTTCTTGTGATTGTGTTCCAAAATCTTTATTCTACTGAAGGGATGTGCTCTCAGTTGAAGCTGGGTTCAAATTAAATGCCTTTAAGACACTTGTTGAGCTCTTGGTTTCATCCTTTTGCCTCTGAGCAGGTGTGAGTGTGAAGGCATGTAGGTCTGCTTCAGTGCAGAATCAAGCAGATTAACGACATCTTGCCCAGCATAAAACCTAGTGGAAGTAAGGCATCCTGGTTCCCATTTCGTAACTGAAAATGGCTCTCCTGCTTTTTATAAAACTACCAAGGTGGGGAACCCCCAGTATTTGATCAGAGGGATTTATTAAATTTGAACCAAAATTTAGAAGACCCTGAATGTATTTTCTTTACAGAGAAAATGACAATGAAGTAAGATGAAACTGAATAACACATAGTGAAAGGAATTCCTTTAATCTTCCTGACATTTTTTCTCTTTTAATGTATTTGTGAAATAAAGGAAATGATCTTAAAGTGTCTGTTTCTGTGAATTAGCAATGTGCTTGCAAATTTGTGATCTCAAGGGAGGTGTTATATACTTGCATACAACAGGACTAATGTACTCATAAAAGCACTTGAGTGTCTGCCTTGCCTTTCAGGATAACTGCTTAGCTCTGCAACAGGTTTCAGTGTAAGGATAAGAAATTTTCTTGGGTATCTCTGATAATGTGATAATTTGGCCTTTTTTACACATTTGACTACATCTATTTGGTAAATTATTTTGAAAATTTGGCATTAAGAACCATCCAGAATTATTGTTTTCAGGAGGGATTACTCTGAAGAGCTTTTTACTTGAAAGGAAATGAAGCTTATTGTTTCTTAAATTCAGAGTGCAAGGTACAAGAATTTTCATGTTTACCCTGGCTGATGGCAAAGCTATGCTAATTATAACATTGTAGGATTTTCTTCAATTTTTGAGACAGAGAAACCTTTTCTGCTGAGGGTAATGGTAAATTTTTTCTCTTCCCCTCAAGTAGTTACTATGTTAGCTCAGTTTTATGCCACTAGTAAAGCTAATTTTCAGAAAAGAAACTTGCAGAGTAAGGAAATGCACTTTAGATGCTTTTCAAAAGAATTGCCTTCATTACAGAGACTTCTGAGCTGAGAAGTGGTGAATAAATTCTCTCTTTGATAGTGTGGACTGGATAAATATAACAAACGGAATTTGACTAGAGGAAACAACCTAGGGTTCCTGTAGAGGTTGGAGTGAGCCACAAAACAAAGCTTCATCAAGGGAAATGATTGAATTAATATGTCTTCAGTGCTACTAAAGTAATTAATTGCACATCAGTACTTTATAACCAGTATGATTTTCAAACATTAAATAAATTACATAAGGACAATTTTTTCATATAATTTCTTGCTCACACTTAGTTAATTGGCTTAAATATAGATTGATTTTTCATATTACTGTGGGAAAATTCGTTATTTATGCACAAATATTTAATCCCCCAATATAAAGAATTTGCATTCAAATTTTAGATGTAATGTAGACTGCAGGGGTGGCTCAATGTAGGGAGTAATATGAGCAGTGTTAACTCAGTTTTATATACTAAGAACTCAGTTCTAATACACGTCTTGAAGGAAAATGTGAGATAATACTGTATGATGTTAAAGTGAACAGGCATATCAAACTGGAGTGACTATGGAAATGCTGCTTAAAATGCCACACGTACAGTGATAGTTTCAACCACATCTATAATTCCATCCTCAGTGTATTGCATATTTTAGCAGATGCTAATTGCAGCCCAAGTCGAATTCACGTCAGCAAAAGAAGCTAATACAAACATTTTTATTGTACACTTTTTAATTTCTAAAAAAATCTGTGTGTAAATTGATTAAAACTTATCTCAATCTAATAGTGGCATTTCCAAACGTGTACTAGGGTTTCTTTGGTGTTTCTCCTTCAGTCCCTATTATATATCTGAGAATTTCGAGCTGTGTTCTGTGTAGCAATAGTAATTTCTGTGAATCATGGCAAACTGTCTCAGTTTACTTGTTTTCAATGCTTGTTGGATAGGTTAGTGTAAAGATCTAATATTTCTACATAGCAAGTGGAATGCTATAAGAATTGTACAAAAGATGTAGTCAGGAGATGATCTCTAAATTAAAGGATTTTTGGCAACTTTCCTATTAAAAAATTCCAAAAATAGAATAGAAATAATATTCTTGTCTTTGCATCTAGCCAGAAAGCCCAAAAATTAAGGTGAAATTATGATAAATTAGAATAGTAAGTGATAAGCTACCTGAAAGCTGTCCAAGGAGTCGAGGAATATAATGGCCTCAAACAGCTGTAAATATTTATATTAAAAACACATCTTTAGTGTCCTCAGATAAACCTCCAATAGGTTTTAAATGTCAATTATTTGCTTTATTTTGAGGAGGGCGTAATTAGGAGGATGAATAGAATGATGGGTGTTATGTTCTTCAAATATAATGTTTTGAAATTCCACAAAGGTCTTTTTATTACTTTTCCTTTTTCAAGTCCTGTTCCAAGCTAGTCAGGTATTCCGGCTGCTGAGTGCTCAGTTTAGTTCCTCCACGATGATATTTGTTTGATACTAAGCACTCACATAAGTATTTGTCCCCTAAAGGTCAGATAGCATATGCAACTGAAGACTTAATCAGAGGACTATGATTATCCTGTTGTTGGTTACATTCAGTTACCAGTCCTACCTCTCGGGACAACTTCTGAAAAAACTGGACACTAAAGAAACAGCATTAAATAGAGGATGCTGATTTCTTTAACAAGTGAAGGAGAAAGTGATATTTTCAATGCATTTAGTAATCAAATTTGCATTGGTCTCACTTGTACAGGATTTACTGTACTCACTGCTTATTCACTCCCCTCTCCTCAGTCACAATGGAGTGCTTTTGCCACTCATTCCTAGTTAGGCTCACTTCGACCTCCAATACAGTCAGTTGCTGGGATCCCCCTGTCACTCCAGAAATACAAATGGGAATTGAAGGTGTTACAACTGTATGGTGGTGTATTCTAGAGCCTTTTACTACTCTGGGTCTGATGAGCCAGACAACTGGATCCACACAGTCCAGTAAAGTCCTGTAAAGTCCAATTGTCCCTTTCGTTCATCTTTCTGTGAGCAAGGCCCGTGTAGTCCTAGCAAGAGTTTTGACTACTCTCTTGTAAATATGAATCAGAAGTATCTTCAATCAAGAGTAAGATCAGCCCTTCTGCTCTGGGGAACTGCCCTCAGGAAACTGGACCAGGAATTTTCCTGGAAGAACCCCATTTGTGGTTGTTTTTCCTTGCAACTCACATATTTGTGCCTCTAGGACTGAAGCAGATTTTCTAGCTTAGTTCCTTATCTCCTCTCTGCGGTCACTCAGGTCAAACCACAGGGTGGTGTGTACTCACTGTGTTCTCTCATTTGAGCAGCGGAAAGCTTACTCCTAAGAGTTGAGATACCGGTCCATACAGGTGGGAAGTTGGATCTCTATGCTACTGGACCAGTTTTTCACAGCTGAGATGATGAAGGAAGAAAGATTTTCTTCATGTTACTGGAGTTGGCCAGCTAGTTCACCCACATCCAGCATGGCTAATTTCCTCAGGTGCTGAATACCTCTCTCCATGTTGGTCCACTTGCCTAGGTGACATATCTTTCTTGAAGGAATACCTTTCTTTCATATCTGACAGAAGTTGCCTTCAGAACCTAAGGACTTGTACCCCTTTTCCAACCACTTTGTCAATGCTTTGTTACTTAGAAAGGAATCCCAGCCGTTTCACTTCCTTACCCTCTAATTCCAGGCTGCTGCTCCCATTTTCCCAACATAGGAGCAGCAAGGTGACAATGGGCTTACCTAGACACTAGACAGCAGCTGAAACCTTTTTCACACATCTCAGTGATCACTGAGGGAAAGAGATCCAGTGGTTGACACCTCATTTGTGAGTTTTTGCTCTTTATTCTCCTTTATCAGTGTCTGCCTCTCTTCCTCCTCCTGTTCTTGTGGTGGCCCTGCTTTGGAGTAGTCTTCCTGTCCACTTTTTCCTCCAGCTCCCTCTTAGACACTCTTTCATCCCTTACTAAATGACCTCACCTTTGCTTCCAATATTTCTTTTTGTGTACTGAGAAGACTGATACTGGCATGTGTTGGTTCTTTTTCAGCTGCAGTGCCTGTTGCCAAGGCTGGGGTAGCCACAGAGCCTGTCCTTTTGCCATCAGACCCAGAGACCTTCTCTGCCCCTTGAGGGTACCGAATAATGTTGACCAAGGCTCAGTAGGCCTGAGTCAGGCCCAAGCATGTGGTCTGTGTCTTTCCAAATATTTTACTAGTTTCTCAGGATTCCGCACTTGTTCAGAGGTGTAATTCCAAAATGTTGGAGGTGACCACTGTCCCAGGCACTTGTCTATTCTATCCCACACCCTGCCACTCATCACGATCCAGCCTCAGCGCACATCAGCGGGTGGAATTCTTAAATAGTTTTTTAACAGTAAACAAGACCTGAAACACATTCAGGAGCCCTAGCAATAGGGACATGCTGCTTTGAACCTCCTGAGGATATTCAGAATTGTCAAGCACTGTTGCAATTAGCCTGGAGAAGGGGAAGATGGAAGAAGGTATCTCCCCCATAGATTGGCTCTCCTTGAGGTAAAGATATAAGGTGGTATAGATGGTTCCTGGAATACAGAGGTGGTGGCAATGCTGAGTAAAAACTCCAGGTTAGTCTCACAACCCTCAATTTTATCCTATCCTAATGCAGTGTTACGAAATACAACAAAATAATGGCCTTAAACTAGCCCTCAGATGTGATAAACAGCATAGCAGGGAATATATACCACAAGTAAGATGTTACATAATTCAACTTTGAGAACATGTACAGCAGCTGTACATGTTCTCAAAAGATGGTCCTTTTATCAAGGCCTGTTGTGATACAACAGGTATGGTGGTTTTAATCTGAAAAAGGGTCATTCTATATTGGATATAAAGAACAAGTTTTTTGTGATGAGAGTGGTGAAGCACTGGAACAGGTTGCTCAAAGTGGTGGTGGATGCCCCATCCCTGGAAACATTCAAGGTGAGATTGAATGAAGCTCTGAGCAACGTGTTCTAGTTGAAGATGTCCCTGCTCATTGTGGGGGTTTGGACTAGATGATCTTTAAAGGTCCTCCACAACCCAAAACATTCTATGACTACATTTCCATGGATTCTGAGAGCAAATAAATCAACATTGTGACCAGAGACTAATAAACTAATAAAATGAATGCTTTTAAATAATTTTTATGGCACGCTCTGGTCAGATCCATTGTTATCTCAACCCTTTGTCAACCATTTTGGGCTCCAGAAAGGATTGATGGGGTTTAAATCTGCAGGCAGTTAAACACCACACTGCTAGCTCACTTCCTCCCCAGCCACCAGTAGGATGAGGGCAAGAATTGAGAGAAAAAAAGGTAATATTTGTGGGTTGAGATAAGGACAGCTTAATAGGACAGAAAACAAAATAATGACAATCACAATGAAAAAAGAATTACAATATTCAGAACAAGTGATGCACAATGCAATTGCTCACCACTCACCAGCTGATGCCCAGCCAGTTCCTGAGCAGCGACCCCAGGCCAGCTTTCTCCCCAGTTTGTATACAAAGCATGACTCAAGATGGTGTGGAATATCCCTTTGACTGGTCCAGCTATGTCTCCTCCCAGCTTCTTGTGCCCTCCAGCCTACTCCTTGGCAGGGTGATAAGAGAACCTGAAAAGTCCTTGACTTAGTATAAACACTGCTTAGAAACAACTAGAATATGTATGTTACTGACACTGTTCTTGTCCTAAATTCAAAACACAGCACTGTGCCAGCCACTAGGAAGAAATTAACTCTGTCCCAGACAAAACCAGGACAGAGAGTTAGAATGAATTTAAGAAATTTAAAATTATATGTGTGTTCTATCTGTTTAATTTTCATATATGCATTCTGAATTGCTAATGTCAGAAAACTCATGTGCACAATCATCCTGAGACACAGAGAACAAGTGTTAAAGAGCAGGAAGTTCTTCCCTCTGCAGGGAATGAGTTGAAGAAATTTCTTGTGTAACAGCCTGTTGCATACATTAAGTACATAATTTCTGCTGCTTTTTTTCCTTTCTCTCCTTTTTTTCCCCCAAGCTGAGAGTTAATGTTTTTCAACGTAAGCATTCTCCTTTAGCTAAGAAGAGATTTGGTCTAAAACCTTGGAGAATGCTTTTGCAGAACAGTATGACAGGAGTATGACAGGAGTGTCCAGAACTCTCTGTACTGGCCATTTGCTTGCAGCTGTGGCCCTCACAGGTCATGACATGTAACTTCTCAGGCTTTGCCTGAACTTTGACAGGGGCATTTGCTTTGCATTTGTGGGCGTAACGTATTTTAAAGTATTTGCGATGGAAACATTTTTGCAATGATTACATTTCCAGAGTATGGTGGTTTTTTAAAGCAATAGATAGATACATGTTCAAACCTCCCTCATCCACTGTTGTCTTTCACGTTTTCTTGAGGAGGTTTGTTCGTAGCACATTCTAGCTCTAAGAATGATGTGTAAATTATCTTAAAAATTATGAGGGAGCCAAAGTAGCTCTAAAGCACATGATATGACTGACCCAAATAGATTTGAGTTTCTCTCTCATTTGCTATAGTTTGTTTAATATATAAGCTGAAGAGAATGAATTGTTAAATCTGGTCTTTCAAAGAATCCAGCAAAAGAAGCTGCTGCATCATTTTAGTAATCAATGGAAGATATAAACTATTCACTTTAATTTGAAGGTAGTTAAAATATTACAATCAAGCATTTAAATAAATTAGCAAGATGAGAGCCAGAAGGTTTTACCGGGCTGTTGTTTAATGTACTTGTAATATGGAAAACATAATGGGGTCATGTAATTCTCAGAATAAAATTTTATATATGAATGACAAATGGAAGAGGCTTAGGTTTTTTGATAGATCTAATGTCCGTGATAAACTGACAGCATTTTGGCAAGTGAAAGTTTGTATTGACAAATATAGGAAAGGATTCATTTGAATTAATCAGGTACATAAATTGTTTATGTAATGAATTTACACACATGCCATGTAGAAAGCTCAGCAAAGATTCCTGGTCAGTTTCTGGATCCACCCAGTAAAAGCAGCAAAATTTCAGAGTGACAACTACAAAGCTATACTGATAACAACCAAATAGATCTGAAAAAAAGAGAAGGAGAGAAGTCTTTGAACATTTTAAGATGATCAGATTATAGTTTTTTTTTTTTTCCTTTTAGCTAGAACATCTTGTACATCTCTGAGAACAGATACTTCTCTTTAAAGAAGCACGTATGAAATGAAAGCAGCCAGCCTTGCTTGGAAGCTCTCCAGTTAGGATATCTTTTCATTTGGAATAGAGACAAACTTCAATCCTCAGTTTCAACCTTTGTGATATCAAAACATGAACAGATGAGTTCAAAAGGGGAAAGGTGGCCATAAATCTCTGACCAAGAAAATCAAATCACTGCATGTAACATATCACTCTCCTTTTATTCTTGAGCAAACTTCATGAAAATTAACCTAAAAATTTCCATAATCTTCTAGCATCAGCCACGTGGCACTTGATTTTTTAAAATCAGTGCACCAAGTCTTTCTAATATTTAAATTCTCTTAATTTATTTTGCATTTGCATACAATATGTTACTACAATAGTGGTGTTGCTCTTCAGCACTGCACTTTGAGTGCAAGACTTAAAACACTGTGCTTGTTAGAAACTCACCAGAACAAGTTGTTTAAGATGATCAGGCACGGCTCCTGTTTTACCTGTACTGTGTTTAATCTTTAAGCAATAGGTATTTCATGTGCTATATTATTTCAAGTGAAGAAAAATCTGAGAAAACTATTGCAACAACAACAAAAAAAAGGATAAAGCCTTGTTCAGAGTAGCTGTTTTGCTTTCTAGCACGAGCTATAATTATCTTAATTGCGATGGTAAATGTTCCTTTTAAATGTGGTTTCTAATGAGTGTATCCCACTCACATTTTCAAGGGAAACAAATCCCATTTTTATGCACCTGAAAGCAAATGTTCATTTCACATTTTCTCTTTTTTTCCCACTTCTCATGGATCTACAGAAATTTATGATGAAGGTAAGGAAGTTAAACATTTGGTATTATACTTCCTGTGTATTCCTACAATTTTATTAATTCTTTTTATTAATTTTTACTGTCAGCATCAAAATTGCCTTCCTGAACATAAAACATACTGAATTTAAAAAAAAGAAATTTAATTTAGAAACCACAGTGACTCTAGTTTGTTTTGGGGTTCTGATCATGAAGGACCAAAGGCAGGCTGTGGAGAAAGGACTTTTGTCTGGCTTCTCTAATTTTCACTTCATACTAATCCTTTCAGTGGGAGTGTAGCATTATGTGGTAAATAAAAAATCTTGAGACAATGAATAAATAACAGAAGTTACAGTAAAACATTTTGGAAAGCAGGGACAGCACATTGTTTCTTCTGTCACGAGAATGCTGTTCAGATGGTTTTATGTCTCACCTATGGGGTGGTTGGGCAGCCTTTGGGATCAGGCTGTCACTGGCATTTACTGGAGCTCTGTTTCTTGGTGCTGCTTTTTTTATTTTTTTTTAATTTTTTTTTGGTCTCATTAAGACTGTGACAAAGCACTTGGTGAATCTCCAAGCATTTTGAATAACTGACATTAAACAATTAGCTGCAGTTTTCTCCAAAATGTATTGCTTATCCATTTTCTACTTTAATTACTAGCCTATTCCCAATTCAACTTCTAAACTGATTACTGATTTTCATCCCCTAAGAGTTTTCTATGGTATGGTCTTGCTTCACTGTCACTCTCCAAAAGTGAGCAATTCTCAGCTAGATAAGCAGTTCTATTTTAAGGGCTGGATTTAATGATGTCAGAGGAGTTTTCTTAGCATGATTCCTCTGCTGATCCATCTTTTCTTCCCACTTGGCTGTCGGTCTTATTCTTTATCTGTGAGTTTCTTTCTCAAGTGACAAGTATGATTCACATTCCTTGTACCATACAACAGCAGAAAAAGCTTAGTCACGATCCTTGATCTGTGAAAAATGCCTCCCTCCTCCACTTATTTAGCTCTAAAATAACTAGGAAGATTTTTATTATTTCTTTTATGTCCTATGCAGATAAGGAGGAGGAGAATGGGGGAATAGAAATCCTCTCTAGGCTAAAGGAGAAATCGATACATTTCATCTTCCTGGGCAATTTCTTTTCCAAAACACTGGAGGTACTTGAAAGTAGGAATTTGTAATGGAAGTATTGCCTCAGCCATAAATATAAATTATTTGTTTTACATATAAATCTGGAAGCAGACAATCAATGTTATTTACTTTTGATTAATTTTTACTGCTGTGTCTGCTTTTCATTGTTGTGAAGTTTTCCATTGCTAGGAAAATGATAACATAAATGTAGTGTCAGAAATATTAATAATGAAGTATATTTGAAATGTTTCTAATTCTGCCTTCCAACAGGTCAATATTAGCAAAATTGGGATCATTTAGCAGCATTTGCTGGCACAAATGTTTGTCATCATTACTAATTATTCCAATCTTTTTAATGTAGATAGTAAAATATTTATGTGTTCTCAGCTGAATAAGACATGCTTATGGTTTTTTTTTTTTTGGCCAGGTGATTTATTCAAATTCAAATTTTTATATGATATTTATATAAAGCATTATTACATGTTGGGATACAGCTTTCAATTCAAGCCATCTTTAGGAAACCTATTGTTTAGCTGGAGTCTTTTTTCTGTTTTTATTTTTTTTGGCCTGGCACAAAATAGGAGGTAACTGCTGTTCAAGTTAATAAAATAAGTTTGTCTTGTTACTTTTTAATTTTTTTTCCTTTTTTTTTTTTTTTGTCACAGTGGCCATCATTATCTGGGAGTAGGTACCAGCAGTCATCAATCACACTAATCTCCATGGCTGAATTTTTGCAGCATTTGCTGTTTGGTAGTGAATTTCACAGAAAGTCAATAGTGACTTAAAAGTAAAGACATGAATAGATATAGCATATATAATGTCTTGAGAGATTCAACTTTCTGTTTTTTGTTCTAATGTAACATGGTGTGTAGGCTACAGTGAGACAAAGAAAGGGGTTTTAGGCTGTTTGAATTCACCCTGTGGTGTTGCTCTTATGTGACAGGAGCAGAGTGAGGGAATATTAGCTCAATGCCTCATGTCAGTGAATTGATTTACTTTAAATTTTAAGCAACTAAATGCTAGTTGTTTGGTGCTAACCACTGGAAATGGCAACTCAAGAGCACAGTAATTGCAGAAGGGAGAGTGTTTTTGTTTTCTTCCGTAGAAGAATTCAAGGGTTCTGGGCCTGGATGCTGTAACTTTGGAAAGGAAATTCTGTCTGTTTTGTATCAAGATTTTAAAATAAAATGTATACTTCTATGAGCAAGAAGAAGTTATAAAACTTCTTGGCTTATTCTCTGTAGCTTTGTAGTCTTTACTGCATGCAGCATTTTCAAGTTCTCTGATGCTGCTGAAGATTTAATTTCCCAGTGTTAGTATTCCAAGTGTCAGTTGTTTAGTTTTGCCTGACTAATCTTGTCTCGCAAGCCTTCTAGCTCTGTTCCAGGGTTACTTCACAAGTTCTGCAGTGATTCAGCCTGTTTCCACCACTGCTTGGGTTTTCTGGACTCTGGCTAGCATTCATCTCACAAAACTGACATACCAGACTTAGAGCCATGGATATCCTAAGCTCTCTGTGTAACCACCAGCAGAATGCTCTGGTTTTAGGTGGGCTGAATTACTCACCAAAAGGGCCTTTTTTCTATCCACTGGCTATTTAGTTGCCTTAAGCTACATTAATCTGAGTGTTTTGTCATCAAGTGCATTAGGTCTGGCTGAGGTGGAGTTTGTTTTCCCCACAGCAGCCCTCACAGTGCTGTGCTTTGCATTGGTGTCGATAGCACACCAGTGTTTTGGCTATTGCTGAGCAGCACTGGCACAGCATCAGCACTGTCTCTCCAACATCCCACCTCATCTGTGGGCTGATGTGGGAAAGATCTTGGGATAGGATGCACCTAAGACACTAGGCCCAAATTTACCAAAGGAATATTCCATACCATATGATGTCAGCTCATATATAAAAGCTATGAAAAAGAGAAAGTGGAGGCATTTGTTATTTACCACATTTGCTTTCTGGAGCAAGCATGATGCATGCTGAAGCCCTGCTTCTGGGAAAGTGGCCAGACATTTCCTGGCGATGGGGAGTAGCAAATAAAACCTTTTGGTTTTTTTCCTTTACTTGTGTGCATGTATGACCTCTCACTTCTGCTTTAGTAAACTGCCTTATATTTCCTTGTTTTCCATCTCACTTTCTCTCCCCTGTCCAGCTGAGATGAGGGAGTGATAGAGCAGCTTGGGTGGGCACCTAGCATCTAGCCAAGGTCAACCCACCATATCAAGATTTTTTTTAGCTTTTCATATCCAGCTTTTCATGTAATTGATCATAGTGGTATTAAGAGAACAAGCCTTCCTGTATTTTCCAGCTGGCTATTGCCCAGTATCAGAAAGAAGCTCTCATTAGTCATCTGAAGTTGTGTTCAGTGAGAAAGCTGAGACAGTATGTACTTGTGGGGAGCAAGAGGTCTCACTGAACACTTAACAGTTGTGGCCTCCTATACTAGGCAGCTTGTAGGACTGCATCATTGCTGATTTTAGATAAATACTGGCCTCCATCAACATCTACAACAGATTAAGAAATTGCGCAATAATGAAATCAGTAGGTGAGTAGATTACATTGCTATGGAAATATTTTAAGAATCATCTCCTCTACAGATATGGTTATAGTATCATGCAAATATTTATGTGTAGAATCATGGTGAGATGGTTTTAAACCGTGGGACTTCCTTCCCTCCTATTCCTCCCAGGTCCCTTTATTCTTTTCCTGATTTCTTTCACTTCATGACTAATTCTGCCATCAAGGAGTTTTCCTTCTTCTAAATATGAATTCAAAATTTTCAAGATTTGCATTTATTCCACATCCTTTCAATAATTTTAATTTTGTCCTTTGGGTTGCTTAAATAGAAAGCTTTAATTTGCTTAAATGAAGGAAGTTGCAAAGAATTTTATATAAACAAAGAATGTGTTTCTTGTGCAGTCACTGGGTTGTTTTTTTTTTTCAGTAACTAGCTTAGAATAAATACTTATGTTAGCCTGCTGGTTTAAAAGCTTTCCTCAGCATCTTGATGAAGGCATTGATGCCAACAGCCTTACATCCCTAATCTTGACACAGGTTATTTCAGACTGGGAACATGAGGGCCTAAATGCACTTTTACTCAGAACACATGGTAGTTGCTTTTTCTTCATGCCAGTACATGTGGTCAGACCCAGGTTTCCTATTTGATTTCTTTCTAATGGATCAAATTAGAATGTAATATTTCAGAATGTAATGAATAATTTCAGAATGTAATGAATTCTCTTGATTGAAAAAAATGACAGCTGCAACGTGGGTCCTGGGGAAGGGACTTGGAGAAGATTTCATCACTGGAAGAAAATTTCCTTTTTTATGTAAATACAATTCTTTAGCATTTCCATCAGTGGTGGGTGCAACATCCTGCTTGGTTTATTTCTGTAGTGGTGGTAGGTTTGCATTTAAAGGGGTTCAAAACAGGTAACTGTAGGCTATTCTGTATATAATTCTATACTTCTGCTTATGCATTTAGTCTAAGTGTCTAGCTTTTGAAATAGAAGTATTTTTAAAATAACTTTATAGTTTTCTACCAGTATAAACTCCTGAACTTCATGAAACTTGGAACATCCTTGTGATGGAGAACATGATGCCTTTTGTATTCATATTTGCAAGTGTTTTTATGGAAGTATTGGTGTTGTATGTTTAACATGCTGTTGCCTCCAGCATCTGGTTTAAGTTCAAGCCGGCCATCATTAATATGTTTCATTTTAATGACGTGTGAGTAGTCAGTGCTTTAAAGGACATTGTTTTTCTCCAATGTACATATGAAACAACCACTAACAGTCATATTTGAAACTTTTAATGGTGTCTTACAGTAGTTGCCTTGAAAAACACTTGTGAAGAAAAATGGGGACCATGTTGCTTCTTCTATTGTATCGCCACTTTACCATACGCAGTGCCATGAAAACAGCTGTGTAGTATTTTTTTAGACACCCATTAAAAGCAATTTTGATTGGTCATAATTCCATCTAGACTGTTAGGGATGGATCTGGGGCGCAAGGCTGAGCGGCTGATTGTGATTAGGTCATGCTATACCATACCTGTAAGTTATATAGGCTGCATTTTTGAAGGATTTACTGATGTCGTTTATTGTTTCATTTGATTTTAAAAAAATTTTCTTTGGAAGTCTATCAAAGCTATTTTTTCTTATGTTTTAGTCTTTGTACTGTCATTTTCCCTATAGAACATGTCAGTAATTCCATTCTAATAATATGGACCTTTCATGGAATGAAGCAGGAAAAGCCTGTACATTCTTCTTAAAAATTTGCTATATTATTTTTTATGAGTGTTTCTAGACTGTGAATCAGTTCCTGTGTGACATATTCAGTATTTTTAAATTGCTTTTGTGGGTGACTAGACTTGTTTGAATAGTCATGTGTTAAATGCAGTTGCTGTCAGGCTTTCTTAAGCATTACATTTCTGAATAATAACATTACAGAAGCTTTTTCCTTACATATGGAAAGCATTGAAATAACTGTCTTGTTTAAATACTTCAAAATGCTTTCACATGGTTCTCTCTCTGGCATCTCCCTGAAGCTCAGAGCTTTTTCTCTTTTCTCACACATTTGAAGATTGTGTAGATCTGTGAAGAAAAGTCAGCAAAAAAAAATCAGCATTTGCTTGCAGTAGAGTTCTCATTGGTCTGAGGGATGTTTTTGTCTAGTAGAAATTTGGCCAATGAGGATATTAGTATAAAAAGAATGGAAGGGTAATGGCTGACTCAGAATCATTGATGCCACAAGGTTATTCACCAGCCTCTAAAAGGTCTCATTGTGAGCTTCTCAGAAGCAAAAATGGTTTCAAAACACATATTCATGTGACCATGATTAATTTCATGCAGCTCCTCACGTGTGTCCAGGAGTGCAGCAGTGCAGCCATAGGCACAGCAGTGCAGGTGCTGTCCTGTGAATCTTTTGGTCTGTGAGGTGGTTGATTACATGTCTGTACCTGTGACAATCACATACGTGCAAAGTTGTACTGATACAAAAGGAAGGTTGAATCAGGTATAGCATATCTTACTCCATGGTGGGCTGGTATTCATGGTAAAATGGATAATTTTTTGTTCTTTGTACATTTCACTACATATCTTTTAGGTTGTAGTTTTTGAGTGCTTTTTGGCATTTTAATCCGCTTTCTATTAAGAAAACATGGAAAATATATTTCCCAATTTTAGCTTATTTTTCTCGATTTTTGGTTTACGATAACACTCTTTACATCAAATTAAACAGCTCAGATCTTAATAATCTATTGTCATTGCCCGGTCTTCCAATGTATTGAACTTGAAAGCTGCTTATATTTTTTTGAATGCTAATTTATTCAGCTGTAATTCTTGTTGTTCTATTCTAAATTGCCTTTTCTTTAGAAATTACTTTTGGGTAATGACTCCAAATTAATCTTGTATTCCAGGTACAGAAATATTGGATTAGAGATGGGCAGTTTACATGAAGTTTTCGCAAGCAGTGTGACTTTGTCTGTCCCATATGCTTTCAATCTGAAATTATTATCGTTAGTGTTTGCCAGTTCTGAAGGCTTTTAAGTATTTTTGTATACCTCACATTCTTGGGGAATAAAATGTGAAGAGTTTTGTGTTAATATAATTGACACTCCTAAATAGCATAGCTTGTAGAACTTCAATGGATAAGTTATTCTTTGAAAACAAATGTAGTTTTGTTCAGCCTGGTTTTATTCGAGGAATATATTGTTCAACTTGGAAATTACTCTGAAAATTGGAAATTAGGAACATAAAGAAAATAAGACTCATGATAAATAATGTGGTTTTTAGCAACTGCCTTGCATTATAATGCCATTCATACATTTGTGCAAAAAATCTGTGGGCATTATGGATTGAATTAGTCAGCATTGTGGCTTCCAAGTAGTCTTACTTGCAGAGTCTTCTGAAATGTTATTATTGCAATATGAGAAGAAACTTGGTAAAACTTTAGTGTCAGATCTCATCTTGGATCTTTGCCACAGAAGTCCAATTGTTAAATTTTAATTTTTTTTTTTTTTTAATGTGGAAAATTTACAGTTTTCTGCTGGAAATTAAATGGATCATTTTAAAAATCCAAGACCATTTCAGTTGACAATCATGGTCCAACAGCTACTTGCTATGTACCTTCTGGCATAAAGATAAATGCTGAGCATGTAGTTGTGAACTGAGCTGTTAAAATAGGAAATGAACTTACTTGTCCTGGAAGACAAGCTCCAAAATGGAAGGCAGTTTCATAGAACCAGCCTTGTTTTCTATCCTTTTCTGTGTTTTTCTGTTTCATCTTTTCACTTTGTCTCCAAAAGAACGGTTTGATTATGATTGTGTCTCAGAAACCTTTAAGTGGAAAATGCTATAAATGTTTTTTACATTAAAGAAACAAACCACAGACTTGCTTGCGTTCTTCTAATGGACAAAGTAATACTAATTAAAAAGAATTGCTTTAATCCTCTTGGAAAAAATTATCTAAAAACTCAAAAACTCACTCCTCCATTTTTCACAGAACTGATTGAATTTTTTTAGAACCAACCCTTCTCCTGTTCAGCTACAAGTGAGAATTTAACAAAATAGGTGCTAGATAGACAAATCAATATAGTCAAAGTAAGGGCAAGCTAATATTGCTGTGATTTGGTTGGTTATGCTATTCTCAGCTTTTGTGCAACAGGCAATCTAATCTTTATGTTATGTATCGAATTTATGGATAATAGAATACTTTTGATAAAAATACTGGTGAAATTTTGACATTTTGTTCATAATACTGACTTTGTTAGTTGGGTACCTATGTCTGCTGTTGATAAAGTTTGCAGGTAAATCTGAAATGCTGGTAGGGCAGTATGTTCACAGCAGTTTTTTTCTCTCTTCCCCAGTGTGATGAGTAGCAGACATTAAGTGTTCATCTTTGGCACAGTGGGCCTGACATTACCAAATGCCTTGTTCTTTCCTTGTGCCTTTGGAAAAAGTGCTGGTGCTAATGGTAGTTAAAACCTAAGTCTTCATATCTTACTGTCAAGACTGTGCCTGTGACAAACTCCATGACTTTGAATATTTCTCAGTAAAAATTCATGTCATTCAGTCTTCCAAAGAGATTTTTCAATGTGCCTTCCTTCATTTTGACTGCTATGCAGTTTGTTGACAGTCAAAATATACCTTGTGTCCATCAAGCTGCTCTTTTCTCAATACACATAAAAGCTAGAAACTCTTGGCAGTTTCTTAAAAATGCTAAAATTATTACTTTTGAAGTGCTTGGTGTTTCACCACCTATCTATCTTGTTTTTTTTCTCAGCCAAATAATTCAAAGTTCAATAAATGCTAACACATAAAAGATAAAGAAGGACAACAAATAAACATGGAAGGGAAATAATTGCATGTTGCCATCATAGCTATTCAGCTAAATTGATCTTCAGCACTGAAATGTAGCTGCCATGGATGTAAGATAGTATGTAAGATAGTATGATTTTAAAATTTTATTTTGTAATTAATCTGATGTTCCTGTCAAACAGGTCAGTCTTCTATGGTAAAAGAAAGGGTATAAATACCATATATAAGAAATCAAATTCCTTAAAGATAAATATAGGATTCCTATATGAAAGAATAATGCTGCTTATGGAGTTGTCACATTTATAGACTCATCACTGCACTTATCACTTGGAGACTGTGCTGTGCCTAATATTACATGCGTTGTTCTGTCAGAGAAGTATGAACTTATGCTCTTGACAGTGTCTTGTCAGACAGTCTGCTCCTGTCCAGTACTAGACATCTGCATTTCAGCATAAGGAATACATAAATCTTCAGAAGAAGTTGAAGGTTTGTTCATGCCTTAACAAGATTTATTTATTCTTTCATGAGTGGTTAAACTGATTATTGATAAATAGAAACTGTAGTGAAAATACTGGCAGGAAATGGTTGTAGTTTCTTGGAATAAGACTGAATTTTATCACTTTAATTTTCTTTTACTCAAAATTTATGCTGTGTTTCTCAAGAGGAACAATTACTTGGATGTAATTTCTGAGTTTTCAGAACCCCCAGATACTGCTGAGTTATCTTGGATGTCTTTGAACATTTACCCATTCTAGCAGATAAAGAATTCTGTCTGATAGTACTAAAGCAGTGTGGGACAAAGCAATGTGCATGTTGATGGTCTTCACTGTGGTTGAAGACCACATTACTCTCTGGTAAAATAAGGAGAATATTCACGAATCTCCCTCTGCACGCCATCTGTCTAGAAAAGGATATAATTTGTAGGGAAAATGGGTGAATATGGAGACATTTAACAATAGGTGAGTTTGTAGAGGGTAGCATGACACTCATCTAAGCTGCTCTTAGAGGCTACCTGCTTTCAGCACAAGGAAGAAGGATTTGAGATTCTAGAACATATTTTTTACCAAGTAAGTGATGGCTCAAAGTACACAGTGTTCTCTCATCTTTCTTTCTTTCTTTTTTTCTCTAAAGGGTCCATTTTATTAAAACATACCAGTATATCATTTCTCTTTACCTTTCAGTCTGCACAAGGTGGTGGACATCGAACACTGCTCTACGGGCATGCAATCTTGCTGCGCCATTCCTACAGCGGCATGGTATGTAACTGTGTTACATGAGCTGGGAGCAGCAGTTATTTCTTTTTTGTATGAAAGTTATGTTTGAAAGTGCCCAGAATATTGTCATTTACTCATATGTGGAGAATTACTCACATCAGAGGCATTTTACTGTGGTTCTGACGAACCTTTATGAAGGGTAGGTGCTTGGAAATACAAAACCAAGCTGGCTGTATCTGGGTAAGTGCCAAAACTAAGTCTGGCTCCCCTAGTGCTGAATCCCCTGTTTGTCAGTTTGAGTTGGTGAATTTCCATTTCTTTCCCCTTGGATTTTCCATATTTCATAAGCTGTGACTGAATCTACAGCTGGCACCATGCTGTCTACCTGAACATATGTTAGAGAGTGAGCAGAGAGATTCCTTCTTACAGGTATTTTGGACAGAAGTCTTAGTTGGAAATTCCCTGATGAATTATACAGGTTCCAAACTCCCTACCTAAAAGTGGAGCTTCATAGAGCTGAAATCTGATGCAACCAACTCCTTTATTTCCACTCTTAGTATTCCCATCTCAGTGAAAAGATAACCTGGGTAGACTGAGAGGTTATTTTAGAACATATATTTTTGTCAAGACTCCTCGAGTGCATTGCAGGTTATCAGGCATACATGTTCTTGGTAATAACTAATGGGGATAATCTAAGAATATTTAATCCTGTGTTAGTACACTGATGGCTTTTTACATTATTAGAAGTGAGCAGAACAAGTAATGTATGCTTTTTACTTTTGGTAGTACCTATGCTGTCTCTCTACATCTCGATCGTCCATGGATAAGCTGGCTTTTGACGTAGGATTGCAAGAGGACACAACAGGTAACCACTAGTTTAAAAGACTATATAATGAAGAATGCTGTCAGTCTAAAAATAAAAGTCTAAGAATTGCTTAGTTAGATTAAGTTTGCTTGTTTTTTAAAGCTTTGCTTTAGATAGGAGTAGTAAGAATAATAGCTGCAGCAGTCGAACAATTCAAAGATCTGAGTTCTTCTCTGAATAACATGGTTTTAGTTAAAGAAGCCGTTCTGAAAACAAGAATTATCATGGGAACAGAATTTGTGATTTTAATACTTCTGACATATTCTGCGAGATTAGAGGCACTAACAGTCAGTAAAAGTGAAAGAACATATTTGAATTTGGATTTATGTGATCTTTCAGATATTATTTTAAGTGGTATGTAAATGCTTATTTTCATTGCCCTTAGTTATGGGTTGCTCTATTTCTTTGTCCAAATTCTCAGCAGAATATTCTTTAATGTCTTTTCCAGAATCTGTAATGAAGGTGACAGGGAATCACTTTAGCAAAAGCAGCCTGGACAAGGTTGCCTAGAGAACACAGAGAGCCATCATCTTATCCAACTCTGGAATCACTGTTCCAGAGGTCTTCCTCTTTTGCTTACATGTATTATTTAGAGCTGAGTTTCCAACAAGGTGAAGCAGGAATGATACCAGTTATGGAAAACACATGGACACTTGGTTTAGCCCAGTGGAAACTGGATCAGAACCTCTAAGACTGAAACAAGTGTGACAGTAACATCAGTAACATTGGGCCTTTTCTTTCTTGTTCCATTCTCTGCTGTTACTCAATGTTGACATCAGGTGAGGCTTGCTGGTGGACCATACATCCTGCTTCCAAACAACGATCAGAAGGAGAGAAAGTACGTGTTGGAGATGATCTGATTTTAGTCAGTGTCTCTTCAGAAAGATATTTGGTAAGTTGTATAAAATTATCTGTACAGTGGTTCTTCTACAGAAAAAAAAAGGTTAATAAAAGTTTTACAGTAAAATCTGGCTTAAATTTCCACCTCCTAAAAGTAAAACTTAAGGTGCTTACACTGTTTTTTAAATAAAATTTTGCAAAACAACACACTGAAGGTCTGGAAAGTGTGACTGATATATGGCTAATCTAATTTTTGTTCATTTCAGTAGTGGAATAGGAGTGGAATAGGAAATTTAAAAATTTGCAGATGAAAATAAGTGAATACAGAAAAAAGAAATAATGTCCAGATTGCATGATTGAGATGTTTAGAATCCATGTGAGTGTTCATATGTTAACAACACTATCATGTACATTAAAACTTTGTACAAAATTTTGGGATGTCCAATGTAGGTATATAGGATTTGTGGGCTTAAAAGGTCCATATTTTATTGAGATGATGTACAGTGTAATATATAGAGCTACTAACATGTCATAATTAAATGTAATTAAAATGCTCAATGATTAAATATAATTGAAATATTTTACAAGCTATTGTGCTAGCTGCTTCTTATCACTGTTTTACACAACTTTCTTCTTCATGAAAGGATTTCCCATTTGTTCTGTAATGAAGCAGGTCAACACTTTAAGATTAATTTCTTTTTTTTNCCATATTTTATTGAGATGATGTACAGTGTAATATATAGAGCTACTAACATGTCATAATTAAATGTAATTAAAATGCTCAATGATTAAATATAATTGAAATATTTTACAAGCTATTGTGCTAGCTGCTTCTTATCACTGGTTTACACAACTTTCTTCTTCATGAAAGGATTTCCCATTTGTTCTGTAATGAAGCAGGTCAACACTAAGATTAATTTCTTTTTTAATTCTTGGTGTTGCAAACACCTGAACTACTCTTTATGACAAGAAGAAGGTGAAAATAAGAAAAAAGTAATCTTTCTGGAAGCTTCTGAAAAATCAGCCCCAGTGATTTGGCCCAACAACTTAAAAAAAGATTCTTAAACGAGGAAGTGTTTTGAGTTTGTCAAAAATCTGTCTCAGATCTAGGAGGGCATTGAAGAGAGGGAAGGCATTTGAGAAGGAGCTGAGGTCACTTGGTGTGTTCAGCCTGGAAGAGACTGAGGGGAGACCTCATTGCAGTCACAGCTTCCTCATGAGGGGAAGAGGAGGGGCTGGTATCGATCTCTTCTCTGTGGTGACCAGGACAGGACCTGAGGGAATGGGCTGAAGCTGCATCAGGGGAGGTATAGGTGGGATATTAAAAAAGGGTTCTTTATCCAGATGGTGGTTGGGCACTGGAACAGGCTCCCCAGAGAAGTGGTCACAGCACCAGAGCCTGACAGAGTTTGGACAATACTCTTGGGCACAGGGTGTGACTCTTGGGGAAGGTGCTGTGCAGGATCAGAAGTTGGACTCCGTAATCCTTGTGGGTCCCTTCCAACTCTGGATATTCTATGATTCTATGAGATGTGCGTATAACATTAAAGTTTATTCTCTATTATTCCCTTCTCTTTTTATTTTTTAGGTTTTTTTTTACTATTTAAAGTATTTAAGAAAAAAGTGAATGATTTAATAAGACATCAATTATAAAATTGAAAATATTCTCCCTTCTACTGGAAACACATAGGAAAATGAGAATATAATTGTTAGAATATAACTGTGACTTCTAATTAGAAGCTCAGTAGCTCATTTAATGAATTTTTTGTAATTAGATATTCTGAAAACATTCTTATCATCTTTGCATTTTAAAATTATTTTACATAATTACTTTTATGAGAATTGTAACTACACATAGTAAAAAAACAACTTGTTGTGGACTGAATTTTTGCAAAATCTAATTAATGGAAAGGTGTTAGTTAAAGATATTAGATTTGTTTGAATTGCTGAATTGAGTTGCTGAAGTTGAATTTTGGTACAGATTGTGTCTCTGTGTAGGCACGTCCTGGCCTCTAATTAGTAATAATCAGCTCAGCCTATTATTTAGGGTTTGTGCCTCAGCTGTTGATTCTCAAGGCTGTCACATGTACTTTTATACAGCAAGAGGCACAATTCCGTCTGCAGTGACTGGTTTTCCTTAAGATGTGGTGTTAATGCATGTACTGCGTGTTCCATGCAAAATATCAATATACTAAAAATAAATAATATTTTCAGTGCAGAGAGAAATAACACTGTATTACAGTCTTAAAGTGTTTTAGAGCTAGATTGTAATGAAAAGTTATTAAGCCTATTTCAGTTATACAGCTCTGGTTCGACAGTAAAATGGAGCAAGGATTCAGCAAATTAATTTTGCTCTAACATGCACTCACACGTTTTTATGATCAGATGTTTTGCAAGACCAGATTAAGAGCTGGCAAACTATGTAGCTCCATAATCATAAAAATATTTGTGTTTTTGCTACCTATTCAGTATTTATATTAGCACTGTCAATAAAGCAATGAAGTTTTTATGAAAACTGAAACAGTTGATAAAGAATAATCAGTGAGTTACCAATAAGTGAATATTTTTCATGAAAGCTGTCTCTCTGTCTTAAACTGTTTGTCTTAATCCATTTGGCTCTTTCCAAAATAACTTCAAAGGATATAAGTTTGAAAATATTCCCAATTCATTGTTTACATGTTGAGTGCAGTGTCATGATGTAGCTGCTATTTTGTATAATTCTTAAAAGAATGTAGCAACTGATACCTTTTACAAAAGTTAGGGCTGTGGAGAGATGAAGTTATTTTTGTGAATCTGCTCCGACAGTGAGACCAAATAAGCTCTGCTGAATCCAGTTGAGGAATGCTTTTTCTAAGGGAGTGGAATTCCTTATATGGATTCCTTGACAGAAAATAATGTTCATCAGGATGCTGAGGGTTGGGTTTATGTATGTTGCATACTTTACAGTTAAAATCTTAGGAAAATGTAAGTTCTCCATCAAAAGTTCTATGTAAATATGCTGTTAGGAATAGGACTGGGATGTCACCTTTGTATACTGCAGTATTGCTCTTTGTTTTCAAGCAATTTTCTAATTCTTTCTGAATGAAGAAAAATAGGTTAACCATCCTGGGGCAAAGATGTGCATGTAAAAATAACTGATGAATAGAGTTCATTCATAGGGCATGGCTTTTTCAAAATGTAGTCAGCTCTTAGTTGAATTTGTATACTGCAAGAGGAGAGAAGAACTATGTCAGCTTCTTAAGTTGGTCTTCCACTTGTCTGGCTTTAGCTTAATTAATTTAACATTGACTTTGACACTTTATGATCTCAGTGTAATCAGTAGATTTTTGTTTAGGCCTCATTTGGTTGGCAACACTCTTAAGTATTCTGAAAATATCAGGACTTTGTTGTAGTACCCCTTCTCCTCTTTCCACAAAATAAAATATTTTGGGACAATTGGCCCTATTTTTTCCCTGAAGAGTTATCTTTTTACTTACACTGACCGAGTACTAAACTGGTAGGAAGATCAGTGTTAAAATCATAAGCTAAAGGTCCGGAGAGGTGGATTTTGATTTTTGAGTCACAACAATGTCCCAGGGCAAGTCATTCACTTGCTCTGACTCTCATTATCTACCTAGACAATGGGATTTTGGATCCTTATTGACCTGTGTAGCATTTCTGAGAAGAAGCGCTTACGTAAGTGCTTGTGGCATTATATAATATGTGAGCTGTGTTATTGCCAAATACTTCAGAGAGGGAACTTGGCTCTGCTGAACCGCTAGCACAGAGCAAAAAGATGTTCTGCTATAAATATTGCCACCATTTAAGTTCAAGCCAGAGTTGCTATGTTTCCTTTCTTAAGGCAGTACAGCTTGATAAAGAACAGATGTAATATTTCCAGCATGTTTCCCCGACTTGTACACACTAGTATCTGCCCCAGCACTGAGATTTGCCTATGCCTCTTGTTAACTACATATCCTGATTGCTTTCAATATTGCCAGTTTTCAATAACTTAGAAGTTCAATTAATTGCAATTTCTTTCAAATTCATGAAGTCTCTAAATAGCCTTAAAACATAATTCAAGAAATAGTCCTGAGACATGAAGTTGAAATACAAAATGCATAAATGAAGAAAAAATTGAAAACTGTGATCCATCAGGTCTGTGTTATTCTGGCTGAGAAGTCAGAAAAGAGGGAAACCCCTCCAGCTTTGAACCTACAGTGCACAGATTTTGGTATAATACAGCAGTTGTATATACCCTGTGGTTTATATGCAGTTACTGAATTACTGTCTCAGTGACTGCAATGCTGACCTGCAGCTGCATTATGCAGATCTGTGAACAAGCCTTGACATTTATTTGATTGAAATGACCTTTTGTGTTTTTTGGCTACTGAAAACTAACCAGAAACTAATTGGGAACTGAGGGTAGAGTTCCCTTTCAAAACTAATAGCATCCAAATTAGATTGAGCTATTTTAAAGGTGGAGTCGATATATGCCATTACTCCTGGAAAGAAGGACAGGTTACTCAGTATTGCAAAGGCACTGCCTCTGTATTCTTTTCATCAAATACATTGTTTATTTTCAGCTTCTAGTTTTATTTCTCTTATTATCATGTGCTTGGAACATCTTCTAAGTATCTGTATAACTTCTTGGTGCAGTAGTAACAGGGAACACAGCAGTGTGTGAGGGGTTTTTTTTGAAATGTAAAAAAAATTATTCTTCCCTTTCCCTTTTTTTCTAAAAGTATGAAACTCAGTATTGGACTTTACTTTCTTCTGGGTAAATTCACAATTCCATCATTTCTCTTTGTTGAAAAATTAGAAAAAAGATTTTTGTAAAGAATAATTTTCATCTGCATAAGCAAACCTGAAATTAGTGGAACCAAGGTAGGGTTTAGCTGCTCTGTTACACTGATCATAATGCAGTTCCCATGGAGTCTTTATACAATGATTATTGTGGAGGCTGGTAGGACTTTCCAATAATTAAGGTTGTCAAGCTGCTCTGCCTTATGTAGTCCTGCTTCCAAGTGCTTATGATCAAGTGCATGTGATGTAAAAAATCACTTACTAGAATTAGTAGCATCTATTTCTGTTTTTTTTTCTTTTTTTTTTTATCAATCTGAGATAATTTTTAAATTTCATCCAGAAGACATCAGATGTTATTGAGCTCAAAGACAGGGAAGAAAACAAAGCCATATAATTAAGAAAATTGATGTAATTTTCTTGTGTGCTTCTTGATAACTTATAAAAAAAATCCAAAAAAACCAAAATGAACAAACAAACAAACAAAAGCCCCAAACCAGACCAAAGAAAAGAAAATTAATAAAAAGGCAACAAGCCTCTCCCTGGTTCAACTTAGTAAAGAAACGTTCTCCTAAAACAATGGAGCTTGACCAAGGAAGAGTGTTTAAATTTTCTTTGAGTAGATAGAAGTCTGATGACTTTGTCTATTTTACATAAGATAGACCTCATGTGTCTATTTTACATAAGATAGCACCTCCTGTGTGTTAATGAACTGTTTAAACTCCCTCTACAGCGAATAATTAAATACATGCCAACCCTGGTGGGAGCAGATATTCCTTGAAATGGCTTACTCAAGGCAGGAATGAAGCCAGGCACTGTATTGACAGCTGAGAACTCAGTGTTGTGTGTGCTGCTGGTGATCTCCTGTCATTTAAGATATGTGGAGGCAGAAGCTGTGACAAAGTAGAAGGAACAAAAGGCAGGTGATGTATCAGTGACAGGAGTGGGACTGCATGGGGAAGGAGGGAAACTGAGTGGGACTTGATGAGTGGCTGGAAAGATTGTCACCTGAAGGCAGGCAGGTAGAAAGGGACTAAGAAATTGTCTGGGACAAGAAACTGGTGAGAAGGGAAGAGCAGGCACCCGCTGGTTAAAGTGTTCAAAATTTAGGACAGAAAAACTGCGTGGTTTTGGCAGAGAGAATTAAGAGAAGACCCAGTGGAATGAGAATGGAAATGAAGGATGACAGGAGAGATCTGTAGAAGAATGAGCTATCTGGAGAGAACCAAACAGCTGGACAAGGATCCAGAGAGAGGCCAAGAAATGAAAAAGGTATTGAGGGTTAGGAGTTGTGAGATTCTGGAAAGAAGTCTAATGCTGGCTGATGTGGTGAGGAAGAGTTTGAGCAAGAAAAAAAGCTAAAAGACCCTGCTGCTTAGGCATTAGGTCTAAGGAGACCCTTTTGAAGCAGGAGAAGGTTCTAATTCTGGGTGATAATGTAGGCTGTAATTAGGTCAGGAAGCTGGTTTGGCTAAATGAGAGACACAGAATCACAGATTCTGTGTTTGGGTTGGAAAGAGCCTGGAAGATCATCTCCTTCCAAACTCTCTGCCATGGGCAGGTTCACCTTCCACTAGTAGGTTGCTCAGGGCCCCGTTCAGCTTGGCCTTGAACATTTCCAGGATGGGGCAGCCCCAGTCTCTCTGGACAGCCTGTGCCTATGTTTCACCACCCTCACAGGGAAGAATTTCCAGTGTGACTGGGGTAAAGATTTAGAAAGGAAAAAAGAGTGGTAGAGGCCTGGAGCAATTAGGGTGGATGATAACTACTACCAGCAACTATCCAGGAAACCCATTGTATTAAGGCACACCAGTCACATGTGGTATGTTGACAATTCCTGTCATGATTTTTAAAGTAGTATAAGAAGGAAATGTCTAAAAAATGGTTTTCAAGTTACCCACATGAACCACAGGTAGAGAACTGTAATGATGGAAATTTTTTATTACCTTTTTCTTTTTTTAATTTAGGAAAGTTACATATAAATGATAACAAAAATAATTTTCTTAAATTTTAAAAAGTCACAGGCATTCAAAAATGCAAAAGTTTTGGTACTTATATATTTTTAGGAAATCTAAGTATACAATCACACTGGCTTTTTATGGAATGCTATTTTAGTGATGATAAAAGTTCAGCAGATGTGTCAGGGCTGTGTAGCAGGGAAACAGTGGTATGAAGCAACTTTGAAGATGAAATTTCAAGCTGGGAATTGCATTTGGAGTATTGGTGCAATTATTTTCCTGAAGAATTACATTCTGTACCAGACTCTGCTGTGGAATTTGCTGAGTAGATGATCTTGTATACCAGACTTGCTTTCAAGTGGTCACTACTCATCCCCTACTGGGAATGTTCCATATGGAGTTGTGTCTCTTGCATCTCCTCCTTTTATTAGAGGTTGAAACCTTAGAGTTGCTCAGTCTTGATACCTGCAGCTGAGGTGAATGTAAGATGTGGCTTGATCAATAAACTACATATAATGCAGTCACCCCAAACTGGGCATCCTGGATTAATGAAAATTTCTTAGTTTAATCTCTGTACCTCCCTTTCCCAATGGAAAATGGGCTATAATACTACTTCTTTGGGGTTGTGAGAAAAGTAAATCACTAGTATTTCTTGTGTTTTGTGAAATACTGTAATTGGTGCAAGAGAAAAGTCTATGAGGAAATTAATAATTCTCTTTTCAAAGCTTGGAAGAATTGGCTATATTGAATAAAGCATGAGGCTACAGACTGAAGACTAAGGGGAAAACAAAGCACTGAGCAGCTGTTGACAAAGGGATCTCCATTATCCTGTATATACAATGAGGCAGCACATGTGCAAAAAGACTGTAGTGGCACGTGTTCACTAGAAGCCTTTCTTTTTCCATAGGGTACTTAGTTTGACATTTTCTAACTTTTGATGCTTGCTTCTGTAAAATTAATACTTTGTTAATGAAAGCTCTTGTAACTAATCATGCAAAATGATTGTCATTTGGAAGCATAGTAGCTGATGTGCTTCAGACTTTTCATGAAGGAAAGCTGTTACCAAGAAGGGGAATGCAAACTACCCCCTTCTACCCTCTGTGGATCCCTTATGCTTGTCCTGCCATGCATCTGCAATTACTCATGCTCAGTAATGGGTAGCAGAGTAGATGGTTTTCATTGTAATGGTAAATTTCCAAGTATGTGTGGGTTTAAGCTTCTCCTCTCCCTTTACTGATGGTAAACTTTACTTATTTATGCTAAGTAAAGGAGTAGGAATCTTTTAGGACATTGCTGCAATTTTCTGTCTTTATCAGTGAAAAAATTCCCTTTGGGTTTTTGGGCCAACTGTTCAAGCACTCAGAAGAAATGTAAAGAAACCAGGATGTTTTTAGTGCTTTAAACCCTTCAGAAATTTCCTGCGCTTTGCCTACTTTGAATCAAAATTTAGATACTAACTTTTGTTCAGCAGTGTAAGTTACCCATTTTTATTCAAATTTTTCCAAGGTGTTCATAGATGTTTCAATGAATAAAAATATATTGCCACCATAAAACATAAGCACAAACCCCTAATTCTATAAATTTCACAGAGATGCAGTTATTACTTTTAGTTCTGTCAAATATCTCCCTTTCTTGTGAATAAATATTTTTGTTTTGACTGTTTCAATATAATTCTCTGTAACAGAATAATTTTTAAATTACTCAGGTAATAAATTTTAATAGCAATGATATGTCATAAGTAGGAAGTTAACAAGTGGTTTTGTTTCTAGAGACTGTGTATTTAGTTTAACCTTTGAATTTTTACTGAAGTTTGCTAATTTTTGATGCAAAATGGTTTTCCCTTCCTAATTAAAAAAAAAAATGAAAAGGAATATAGTTTGTTTTGTTTTGTTACTTTTTTGGTTTTCTTTAGTTATAGATACAAATACATTCTTGTGTACCTGTTGTGGGAATGGTGTCTGCTCAAGACTTGGAACATCTCAGAGGTTCTTGGGTCAATTGAGGATAGATGCCTAAATTGTTTAAAACTGCTTTTCTGTCAGGATCAGAGTAGTAATTTTAAGTCAGCAATCAAGGGCTGTCAGAGTGTCTGTGTACAGGAAAGGAAATCGCTTCCATCTATCTCTTCACCAGCTGGTACTAAGAAATCTGAAGGAGTGTGGTTGATGCTGGGGTTGTGCAGTACTTAAGCATTCTGAGTAGTGCAGTGCTTTATGCATAGTTTTCAAAATCTACCAGTAAATAATGTTTTGTTTGGTTTTTTTTTAATCATTCTTGCCATTTCAAATGGCCTGAGATTGAAGGCAGAGCTATCAAATTGCAGATAGAAATAGATATTGCTAGACAAACTGTCAATATTAGCACACCTTAGCCAAGAGGAAGCCTGAAGCAAAAGTTTTCCTTTCTTTATGTGTTTGTCTTTTCACACATGCATGTTTTGGAGAAGAGAAACTTTCATGCAGACTGTGAAATTTAAAAGCTCTAGTTATTCAGAGCTCTTGAAAATGCAGCTATGCTGCAGCAATCACTGCTAAAGGATTCTTGTGGAAATTACTGTCTGATTCCCAAGCTCTTCAGTGAGCTTAAATACACTGCATTCTTTTTGAAGACCTAGGGACAGAGTTATGATTATGTTACTTTGCTGCAGAGCAGTGTGGAATTTACAATATGTCATTAAATTCAGTTGGGAGACCTGCAGTATTCTGAGAGATCAGTCTTGGAGTTTATTCTTGAGATGAACTGCCTGTGGACTGTAGTATTAACCCATATTCATAAAATACCATGATTTAAATCTGAAAAGTGATAAAAACCCTGTTGCAGGTTAAATGCTGATTTAGGAGATTTATCAGTAGGGAAGACAAATCTAGCTCTTTGCTTGAACTTGGACTGGTGTAGAAAATACATTATTTGGTTGAGACAACCTCCCTGTAGTGGGGAAGACCCATATGAAGATTAGAATAAACAGCAGGATTCCTGGACCAAACATATTTCTGCTTTCCAAATGTTACTACATACCCAAAAGACGTGCTATGCATGTGGTCCTCATCAGCGATGGCAACCTTCCACTTCTGCCAGATGCACTGATATGCCAGGTAGCAAATATCTGTGTAGCATGTATGGAGGCTGTTCAGCACCAGTGTGAGTGTCATGTCCACGTCCTAGACATCACGTTATGGAAATTGTTTCATTTTGATAGCTTTATTGTGCTGAAAGTACAAAACCAAGCAGGTAAACTCCAGTAAGTTATAGACAGAGAGCAGATTGCTTTAAAACAGCACTGAGATTGTTAAAGTATACCACTAAAAACTTAGGCAATGCCAAGATAAATACTGGCATCTCTAATCTTTTGGGGTTTTTTTCAGTACATTTGACATAATTGAATTCTTGGATATCCTTTAACAGGGTGTTTTCTGTACACGGTCAAAGCTTCCTTTTGCAATTTTCTATGAATGGTTCCCGGGAGTGAACACCATAGTTTATGGAATTGTAAATGGTAGCACCCCTGCTGTCAATTGTAAATTTAAGGATGCTTCAAGGAATCTAGGGAAGTGAGGATTAGAAGGGAATTGCAGAATATACTCTGCTTTGGAAGTCATATGTTGTATCATTTGAACTATAGTTTTTAAACTTATAATTCCCTGGTGACTCACCTTGAGACATCTGGATTAGAGTTGGAATTGGAATCCAGTGGATGGATAAAAATTACAGGTATTCTAAAGAGAGATGTCAGCAATGTATTTTTGTTCAGTGTCCTCTCTATAAAAATGTAACATTTATTCAATTGATACTACTGTGCATGAAAATAAGTTATTTAACATGTGCAAACACACAGATAGAAGAAGTGCTCTGTGGATGGCAGATCTAGACAACAGAGGAGTTCTCCTCCTCCTCTTTTGTCTATCCTGAAAGAAGTATTTTCCTTGAAAAGTATTATTCCTGCTTTGCTTGAATTGCTTGTTGTCACTAACTGGATGTATGTGGTGGAACCCTAACAAAATGAAGGCCCACAGGGCAAAAATAGAACTGAAACTGTGCTGCAGATTCTAATCTCCCATCATGGTTTGCCATTCACTAAGTTATATAACTGCAGTAAGTGAAGAATAAAAGGCAAATAACTCGTTTGTTCATTGATGTTCTCTGTGATGTGTGCTGAATGGCACTGGTGAAGTCTAAACATGGCTTTTGTGAGAGCTCTTACTTTGTAGGTCATTAGCTGTTATGGGAGCCTTCTAAATGAGCTGATGTGCTATTTCCTGTGCTTCTGTACGGCCAGAAGATGTGCAGTCAGGAAGACAGAACTCTGCACATGTCATGAGAATTTACTCTCTTCTGACTTCCACTGACATTTTTGTCTTTTGTGTCGTTAATTAGTTTACCCAGAATTTGTTAATATTGGTCCCAACATATGGAAACAGAGACCAGTACTACTCTATAAACACAGTTACTTTCCAGTAGTATAAAATAAAATTATGATAAAAGCATCTAAATATTACTGCACTTGAAAAATTAGTACCCAGAAAGATAAACAGTACGCTTCAAAGAAGCTGCTTGTTCACAGAATGCTTGGTTCCATAATATTCTATAAGGTTGTGTTTGGCATTGACAATCTATCCATGGAAGTGGCTGATGGTGTGGGAGGGACAAAGGATTTTGTACTAATGCAATACAAGGTGCTTTGAGATAAGAATTTTTGAGACAATGTCACTGAACTAACAGGAACTCACACACACAGAATTCTGAGAAAAGACAGCACCTGTTGCACTTATGGCAAAGATCTGCAATGTTGGCAGAAGGTAGGGAGTAACACAGCCAGAGAGCATCCATTGAATACATAGGTAGGAATTGAGGCTTTCGAGGAAAGATTGTTTCAGTTTTGCTCAGATCTTGAGAATTTTGTTCAAGAATGTATTTTGTGAACTGTCTTAAGTGACTTATAAAGTCAGTAGTTTGTTTATGTGATTTATTTGACCTAATGGGAGTTTTAGGAAGCCAGTGGCCTGCAAGAAATATTCAAGTGGTGAGTTACACTTGAAATGCAGATTAGAGTGATATCCCCATATTCAAACTTCATGGAAATTCCCATTGTATATAGAAGGAAAAACTCAAGTGCAAGAACCCCACAGCATTTAACAATTAGTTCTTCATAGTGTTCACTAAGTCTAAGATGCCAAGTTGCTGACTCTGTTCTGTACTGTTCCTATACAGTTTTTTGAGGCAAATATGCTTTACTACTCTAGCTTTATTTCAAACGTCCCTTGAGGAGTACCCGGGTTGAACTTCGTGTTAACTTATAGAGTCAATGGGAACAATTAATGTTTGAAAGAAACAAGAGAATGTTTGGTACTATTATTGTATACTGTAATGAGATTTTCAATTAACCTCAAATAAAAGCCTCCCTTTTTCCTGGTTCTAGCATCTCTCTTATGGCAACGGTAGCTTACATGTAGATGCAGCCTTCCAGCAGACTCTCTGGAGTGTAGCACCAATCAGTTCAGGAAGTGAAGTTGCCCAAGGTAAGATTAACTCAACTTTAATTATTGAAAGACTGATAGTGAATTAAATACTTCAAAAATGAAATATTATGCCAAGTGTGGGAATGGTTTTCTCCTATGTAATGAGAATATACAATAAATAAATAAATAAATATACAACTGTTCTGAAAACAGTGGGAAGTTATGCTGAAAATAACACTGCTAGTTTTCTACATATTTTTGCTGAATACTAAACAGCTCATTCAAATCTCATTTTGCTAAAGATATGATAACATTTGTAATATGTTTTTTGAAATGACTTTTGCTCCTGATTTAAAATATCATCTCAAATTATTCTGATGTATGCAGTCATGGTTACATGTTTCTGAGCCTGAGTAAAGAATGGGCAAGAAGCTTGGAAGCAGGATGTGAAATCCTAAGACTGAAGATGGGAAATAATTTTATGGGTAACATATGGTTGGAAAGAAAAACAAAAGGAGGGTAAAGACAGAAAGAGAACAGCTTTCAAGAACTATTTATTTTATTTAGGAATGAAGAAGGAGTTTTAATGTAATTTACTAACATTGAAAGGACAAGGATCCCTGAATTTATGCCATACTGGTTCCACAGAGAAGAACAGTGTTTTTCTGAAAAGTCTATTACTTTCCTGCAGTCCAACTTTTTTGAGTGGGTGTTGTAATAGAATCTAAAGAAGGTTAAAGCTGCAGGTCGTTTCGTTTTGTGCGATTTTTGGATACTATTTTTTTAAAGAGGCAATACACTGAAATTTTACATCAATTCTTTTTATCTGGCATATTTTAAAACTCAGTCATGGAATGTTCGTGCAACTTTGCTAATTCGGATTTTAGGGAGAGCATTGCAAACATCTCTTTTATATATAGTAATTTGCTTTTTACATATGAGAATCACTCTGCACATACAGATTCTCTGACGTGGTTTATAGTACAAACCATTATTAAAAATGCTAGTGCATTGCTTGACAGTGTCGTAAACTTTATGGAGAAAACCTTTCTGTTAATGAGAAGATCTTCTCCTTTTGCTCCTTCCTATTCCATTCTCCTTGTCCTCCCACTGCTGGCAGCACTGGTGTGTCATTCTTGCTAATAATCCCAGCATGGTTTATGTGCTGAGACCCAGATTTGTGCTATGCCACATCTCTGCCTGGTGAACCTCACTACTGAGACCTACCTGTCTCTTTGAGAAGCAGAAATCCACAATGACCTAGTGTCATATTGTGTACTCATACTCCCAGGAAATAATGTGAAAATGATGTAATACAGTTTTTGTAGCTGTGCATTTGTGTATGTGCCTGCTCTTTGTTGCTATACTTTTCCATTTTCACTTTCCTCAGAAACAGACATTATCTTTAAGCTAAGCATGTTTTCTAGAGAACTTCAGCTGTCTAGTGTCAGAAAGGATTACAGAAAAGGCCTTATTCTTGAAGAAGTGGCAACTGTTCTTGTAATCAAGGTAGTCCTGCGGTGAAGGGAGAGTGAATCTCACACTAAGTCTGTAAGGCCTTATCTCTATGTCCTCAGTAAAACAGTAGCAAAGCCAGAGAAAATTACCTCAAAAAGGAAGAAGGAAATAAACATAATTTTGTTAGTATCTGTAAAATGCTTTGTCATATTCATAAGTAAAATATTATTGTATAGGAATAGCTGCTCTACAATACCCTCTCTTAATCAAAAATTCCATTAAAAATAGATTAATAAATTAAACTATTCAGTTAAATGGAATTGTTTTGAAGTGAAAATAATTGATAATTAGTCTGTAAGATGAACTAGGATATTGGAGGTAGTTCAAAGAAAATAATTTCTTTTTACATGCATTTCTGTAAAATTGGCTTATGCAGAAGTCAATTTATTGTTTAAGTCAAAAGAGAGCTTTAGCGTTAAATCAAGTAATTCTGCTAATTCTGTATGATGAAGTAGATGGGGGTCACTTTAAAAACAAAACCTAAATTATAGAATTATATTGACACAGGTCCATGTAAAAAGTAATGTGTGTAACAGCAGTTACCTGGGCATACCCTGCTGTGTCAAAATCAAGAATTTAAAAAATCAGTGCTAAAATTTGCCACATAAATTCAAATCTTATACTGATCCCAAATGTTTAAAAAATATATCCTGAAATATTACCTGATATGTTCAGAAAAAAATTTCATGTAGTTTCAAAATAAATTCATGAAAGATGTGCAGTGTGACTGAAGGGTCTTCAACGTCATTTCCCTGTACAGATCTGTCTTACTTCACAGCATTACTTATTAGTATAGACATTGCTTCGAAATATGATTCCAGGTATAACTTTCTAAAAATCTTGTTGCTGTAACACTAAAGCCAAAGATTTATGTTACAGCATCCCAGTCAAAGGTAGAATTTGATATTAACTGTTTTTAGCAAGAAGGGAAGGTGAGTTTAGGAAACAAAGACGTGTTTACATTTAGTGTGTCAGACTGAAAAAATACCATTGAATTATGCTTAAAACCTACTAAGTTTTAGTATTCTCCAGTTGCTGATTATAATATGGTAATTGTAGAATAAAATAAAATTATATTTCCTTTTAATGTCACATCTCTAGTACAAAAAGACTGATGGAAAAAGATCTATTTTGTTAACATCTTTACTGATTCGAATTATGCCCTTATTTTCAGCATCTGGCTGCTAAGTCCTGGGACTTCAAGTGTTGTGATGCTGTGTGTATGGTCTATGCCTTAGTTTGTGAACACACACCTGTACACTGTAAAGCCAAGTATTTGGCTGTGAACCTGTACGTGCAGTGGAGGTATTTGCAGTATAGGAGTTTTCCTTTGGAGTCCAAATAAATTGGGATTATTGGTTTTGAATTTTCTGTCAAGTAGAGTTTAGAATGGATCTTCCCAGAAGCTTTTGTCACACAGAACTTCCAAATACTCCAAAAAGTGCTTCAAAAATAATAAATTAACTAAATCAGTCTTTGTTTTTGTATGTTAGCTGGAATTCTTATCTTAGATGAAATGAAAAGTGAGTATGGAAGAGTTTCCCAATCTTTCTGTTGTAATCTGGGAGAGGAGTGTTTGTTTTGGTTGGCTCAGTCTTTTTCTGAGTTGTGGTAACTACGTAGGATCCCCTGCTTGTGGCTTCTCTTTATCCTGATCCACCCTTCCCTAGTTGCTGACTTGGAGCTTTTCTCACTTGGCAATGTTCAGCTGGCTCCCCAGGGTATAAGATATCTTCCCCTTCTTCTGACTCTTTTTTTGGAAGTAATATAAAATGTCAAACAGAAAAAACTGAAATCAACCGGATAGAATTTATTACAGTTTGAGCTATAGTTTTTCATGTTGCTGCATTTAGAGAAATGAACATGATTTTCTGCCTTTATTCAAGGATACCTGATAGGAGGGGATGTTCTGAGGTTATTGCATGGTCACATGGATGAATGTTTGACAGTCCCTTCGGGTGAACATGGAGAAGAACAAAGAAGGTAGGCTTCCAGCTTATAACAGAATAATAGTAATGAATGTTGCTGAATTGTCAGTCATAGTACAGATGTTTGAAAGATGTTGTGATGGGATTTATTACTCATAAGAATGAATGTTGTTGAGACAAACTTTGGATATGAGCCTTTTGTATTTTCTTTTCCATATTGTTCAAGTCTAGTTTCACTTCACTTCCAGATGTAAAAGGAATAGTGATTTTTTTGATAATTTATTGTCATTTTTCCTGATTTAAAAGCACTGCGAATTAAATGTGTTGGGTTTTTCATTGCTGTTTTTCTCTGTAATTACAGAAAATTCCTCAGGACAGGGTAGGTAAGAATCCTTCAAGGCAACTAATCTGGGATAAATCTCAGGTCTACCTGTCCTGGCAGTCTAGAATTTAATTTATGGTTATTTTCTTGACTCAAGGAATCCTGGTATGGAAGTAGTGATGACAACCTGGTCTGTGTCTCTCTCTGTTAACTAAAAATCAAAATAGTGAGAAGACTAACACAGTGAGTGGCATGTCTCAGTGGAGTGATTGCATCAGTCCTCTTTATTTGCTCTAATAACATATGCCCTAAGCTTCTTTTCAGTAGGGCAGTGTCATATAATTTATTTCTACCTTCAAGCTAAATGTTGCTAAATGTTACTAAATGGTATTTTATAATAGTTTGTTTAATGCAGCATATTGGGTAGCTTCATTTCCATGACAAAGGAAGTGCTATTCATAAACTCACTCATCAAAGTTAGTTTTCTTGGTTTGCAAATAGAAATGTGTTTTTTATTTTATTTATTCTCATTTTTAAAGATAAGGACAAGACTCTGGAAGCTCTCATAGCAAAATTCTTCCATGGATTTTTAAATATTAATGAGAAAAACCTCAGAGTTTTCTTATACAACTGATGACCAACACTTCATGGATCTTTCTCATTTCAAACAAGGGAATAATTTTTGAATGCCGAAAATAGTTCATAATGCTGATACTTAAAGTGTGATCAGTTCAGGTTTTAATTTCAGTTACCATGTGAGAGTCATTACAGCTTGACAACTGCTATTATTATCCTCAGCCTGAAAGTGAGGAAAAATTAAGGTGATAAATAAATAGGATCTTATAGTGTTTGCTCTTACTTCAGTCTAAATCCTGCAAAATTCCTTTAAAAAATGTAGTTACATCATAACTTCAGATTTATGGGGTGATCAAACACTTCAATAATGAACTTCAGTGCTTAAGAGCACACTAAAAATGTGTCTCTTTTCAACAAGTCTAATATTATACGTGAAACCAATAATGGAGTGTGAAGTTGCAAATTAAGAAAAAATTGATTTGCTCTACTTGTGCATTCACATGATGCGTCTCTCTGTCCTATAGCATGGGAAGAATATGGTTAATTTCTTAATTTGCAGATCAGTGCCTATAAAAAAATTGGAAAATTGTATTTCTTTCTGCGGTGTCTGCAGTGTTCTGTATTTCTTTGTCTTTCCTGTATCTAAAACCCCAAAAGAAGCAGAGCTTATAGGCAAAAAATAGTACCTATGTCTGTGCCTTTATTTTTCCTCAAAACAATACTAAGAAACATTGCTTCTAAGTGTGTCATAAAAACAGATTTGATCTTCTGAAATGTACTTTTGTTCAGGAACTTTCTTTGATATACAAGCAAAATAAAAATAAGTTAATTTGTTTTCCATAGTCTCATTTTTGAAGTTTTTCTATTTTTCTGAAATATTTTAAAGTATTTTTTTACTAATAAACATAGAATATAATCTATGATTACTTTTAATTATATGGAATTAGTTATAATCACTCTGTGACCCACGTTTTCTCCTCTTGAATTATTAGTAAGTTTAGTTATTGCTTAAAACATTTATACTTCTATCTCTAATTAGGACTGTTGCCTATTCAAAATAATTTGTGGCTCCTTTCAGTTTTAAGTATGTATGCATGCATCATTTTGATGGTTGCGATTCAGCATCTGTCAGAATTACGTTTAAAAATATGGGTAATTTTGGCAGGTAGGAAATGTAAGACAAATTATTTTGTCTTTCATTTCAGTTTCAGTTCTGTAACTTTTGTGCATGAGGCATACAAAGGTACAATATATTTGAAACACAATAATTCCATGTTATCCTGAGATTGCCTCTTGAAGTAGTCTGGTGATAGATTATTGGGATTTTGTTTGGTTTGCTTTGTTCCAGCATAAATCTGGAGAGCAGGTCTGCTCTGCAGAATGACAGCATAAAGGAGCACTGAGAAGTACCATCCCTGTTATGACTCACTAATTCCTCTATCTCATTTTTATTTTTCTGCAAAGGCTTCCTCTTTATGCCTTTTCAAATAAATAAAAGATCAGACAATCCTAAAATGACAATTTTATTCAATAATGTCACCTGGTATCTATTTCAGGGGATAAATAAATAGTTTAGACATGAAGTATCTTCCTAGATAGTTTCCAAAAATAACTGCAGTTTTACTCTATTCTTAGAATGTTGATACAATTGTATAAATTTTGAGTATAAGTGCTTCAAAGAGTACCAGGAGTTCAAAATAAAGCACACATTTTCAAGATGTTTATACTCTTGTACATATGAGAGTTTATACTCTCACTCAGCACAGTGGAGACCTATGAAGCAGTGACAGTGCAGATACTGTCTTCATGATTACAGTACCTGACAAAGCTTTCTCTGAGTCAAGGTTATCCAAATCTACACTGGAAGAGGCCTAGTACAGTGGCAGAAGGAGTCATAGAAAAAGCTTATAAAATTATCTCAATTTTATATCTGCATCTCAGAGTCTGTGCTGTGTTTCCTTGCTTAATTGTTGAGCATGTGTGTCCCTCCATGTGGCCTTTAGGTTGTGGTACTGTGATCCCTAGAAGGTAAGGTGGGATCATTGTATTGTGGAGGAGGGACTTTGCTGTCGAGTCAGAAACTTAACTTTTCCTTATGAAGCAGTTTCAAGTAGATCCTCCGCGAAGTTGCTAAATTAAGTTTGCTTTGTAATCAAAAAACATTCTCATTGGAAGTAGTACAGGTGGAAAAGTTTGTGGTAATATGATGGTCTACTTGATATTACAGTAGAGGAATATAGTGGTATTATTTTTAAAATGCCACAGACAGGGTGAAAGACACTCTGGTAGTCTTCACTCGCTGACCCAGCCAAAGAACAAAAAAAGAAACGGGCAAAAGGTCAAGTACATGTAATTTCCCTGAATTAAATACAATTTACTGCATATTCTATTTAGTTATGTTGCTCTTTTAAGGCAGCTGGTTTAAGCCTTATCCATAGAATCCTTAAACTGTGTTTTTATTCTTCAAAGTGCCTTAGTTGTCTCTAGCAAGCTAGACCTAAATTTGCAGATTAGCTCTTTAAGTCAAATTTCAGAAGCATTTTCCGGTAGATTAAAAAATAGACACAGTTATAGACAGACAAGAGAAGGCCTAGTATCATCAGTTTGGTATTTTTATCATGGTTACTTTGATTTCCATATATCTTCCAAGCCAGGGCAAACTTCTGCAGCAGCACAGTATCTGTGAATCCATATTTATCTTGACTCCTTTTCCTTCAGTCTCTGTCTACACGGTTTGTGATGTAGATCCCATCATAGGAGGTGATATAAGCAGTTTGTCAGTAGGAATGAGGCAAACCCACCACAGTTTCATTGATTTATGTTTGGTTTTTTAATTTAAATAAAGGATTGCATAGTCTTCTTTTTCACCGTTTCCCTCCAGCTTCATGGAGGAGAAAATTGTTAATAATTTTTAATACTTCTTTTTTTTTTTTGACTGGAGGGTTATATATGATATTCCAGCAGAAGATTTAAATCACTTTTTGTATTGCAGGTACCTTGAAATGGTCTTACTTTCCTTTGACATATTTTCCTGTTGAAATTGTAACTATTTTTTTTCTTTTTTAAACCTGTTATTTGGTAATTATAATGTTGAGTCTTCATTTTGAATTTATAATATCAAAGGAATGAATACATTAATTATAATTGTGATGAGAGTTGGTATTTAGGGCATGTATACATTAAATTGCTTCTGTGAAGTTGCTTTCCATTGGTTCACTCTCTGAAAAAAAAATATTAAAAATGTTCATAATAAGTTTATCACAATTGAATCAGTCAGCAGTTCCCTTCCCCCCTTTCTTTTTGCAGTTCAATTAAGTGGAATTGTTTTACATTATTGACAGTGTTGTATGATGTGTGTTATTTTTAGTTTCCTGTAGAAATGTCAGCTGGTTATTAATACAGGCATGACTGTAGAGTTTTAGATTGCTTTCTTGTGTTGGGGGATATGGATTTTTTGGGTTTTTTTTGTGGGTTTTTTTTGGTTTTTGTTGTTGTTGTTTGTTTCTTTTGGTGGTTGGTTGGTTTTCTCTGATTTTTTTTTTCCATAGATGTCCCCAAAAAAGCAAATGGCAGGTAGCAGTAGAAGCATGTAATCAAAATCACGGTGTGGGTTTTTATTTTTCAGTTGGGTTGTGGGGCTTGCTCTTGATTATACCACCATCTTTCAAAGTCTTTTAGAACTTAAATACTTCACAGAAGTCGGGCTCTGATAGTCATAGTTCCCAGTCTAGAAAGGAACCATGAGTGTTCCCATTGCAACTAATTTGCATTTTGATTTGCAATATGTGTTTTAAAGTGATGACTGCAGTGCAATTTGGACCCTTCAGAAATATTTCTTTATGGAAAGCAATTACCTGTGACAGAGAGAGAAGTGCTCCTGGCTTTTCAAAGTATCGTTTGGGCTGAAGCAGACTCCAATTTCTCAAACCATCCATTCAGAATAGGCCTTCATGAGGGTATGGATAAATGTAGCCTAATTTCAGAAGCAGTTTTACCATTCCTGTCTTGGAGACTTTCTTAGGGTGAAACATATTATGTTAAGGCTTTTGTAAATTACATTGAACACTTAGTCTCAGGGATGTACAGGCTTTTAAAGTGATGGTCAAAATCAGTATGATTTAGCCAATCCCAGCTCCTTTTTTATTTTCCATTCTCTGACACCTTCTCTCACGGAATTATGAACTAATGTGGTCTGTTGTATCTCAGAAAATTTGAGATCTGGCATGTGTGGAGCATGATTTATGACTGAAATGTGAACTCAGAAAGTTTGCAATCAGCATAAGTCAATAACCTTTCCCCTGCACCCCAAACAACACTTGAGCCTTGAATAACGATGGCTGTGATTTTGAAATTTATTTTGAAAACATACATAGAGCTCTTTAGTGACTGATTTTTCAAACTAAACCCAGGCTTGTCGGTCACTGAGAGGAGTGGAAAAATTTCTTTCACTTGAACTTTGACTTGAGCATCTTACTTGGTTTTGTTCATTTGTGTGTGATCCAGGTACTCTATTGTTCTTTTTGTTGCCCTGATTCATTCCAAGCAACTGAGATTTGTTATATTATCTTCTTGCTGTGGAATTTAGGATTTTCAGGTTCTTCAACCAAGACTATTTCAGCAGTATCGAAACACTGTCATTTAATGTAATTTATTTTAACCTCATTTAATTCCCATTTGTAGTCAGTGAGTTTCAGTGAAATGATTGCCCTCTCTGCTTAACAATACTTTAATAAGAATAAAAATTCAATAATGGTTCTACAGGGGGGTTGACAGGTGGTAGTCTATTTTAAACCTGTGTAATTAATTAATTATTGTAATTCAAGATGATAGATTCATATATGGCCTTTTTGATGTTTACTGTCTCTTTGCCTCTGCATCTCCTCTTGGAAAGCGGGAGGAGAGCTCAGAGAGCGAGCCGGGGAGAGCAGGACCTGCTCCCGCCGGGGCCGTGGCGCTGTCCGTGGTGCTGCACACACAGCCCGGACACGGGGAGACAAATGCGGTGTCCAGTCCCAGCTCTAGTTTGGATTAAGACAAATTAAATGGATAAACGACATAGTCAAGAAAAGGATGGTGTTTTAAATTTAACTTACAGTCATACATCAGACCAAAAAATGGCTTAATTACACCAACTAATTAACTAGATGAAGGTTTAGAATAAAGACTAAATGAAAAGTCTCAAAGGGTCTGAATTCCTTATAGATATTTTATTTTGAAATAAAGGTGGTTAATATCCTTAATCTATAAATGTAGAATATGTGGATAAAATGCATTGTAAAAAATAGAAAAAAAGTCGCAAATTAATGTGATGGGTATGGCTCTGAAGATACAAGGTATCCCAAGCTTTGAGGAAAACTAACTCTCGTTGTAGCTTCTTGTCCTCTCTTTTTCTGCTATTGTTTGTATACATTTAAATTACCCATAATTTCATAATTAGGTTTTGTAATCTGAAGGTTTTCTCTACTGTTTGGCAAGTAATGTGCCTCTTCTTTGCACCTTGCAACTCAGTTTTTTTTCATCCTGTCAATGTAAATCTGTAGTAAATCTTAGATAGTCAGGGAATTTTTGTGCCTTCTTCATGTCATTAAAAGCAACGTTTTGTTTGACCTAGCAGAACCAGTACCTGATATGACTTATTAGTGTCAGCTTCCGGAAGGATTCAAATGTTATGAATCTTCCTTCCTTTTCAGCACTGGACTGTCATCAGAGGTATATAAAAAGAAATGAGGTGCATCCCATCAAATAATGATATATATAGCAAGTACTCAGGAAGCTGGTTTGAGCAATATCAGAGCAGTTTACTACATTTATTTTTATGGAAAGAGCTAAAAACGAACTTTCAATTCCTTAGCATAAAAATTTTTGAGATGGTCTGGGTTATGAACTTATTCATCTGCTCTGAGATGATGTTCAGCATGCATGCTGTTATGGTAAAGTGACTTGCCCTTCATTGAAGAAATCTTTTATTCAAAATATTATTCTATTCATCTTTTCTTTATCATCTTTTCTATAGCAAGGAAAGTATCTAGTTAAAAACACAAGAGCTTACACCCTATTCTAATGCTTTGTACTAACTTATTTTTTGTAGCATGTATCATCTTTCCTGTTCTTTCAAAGTCTTTCCACTTCATCCTTTATTCTAGTTTTCAGGCTTCTCCTTTTGTTTTCCTGTAAGGATCCCTGGTCCCTAGCCCTCAAGTCACCAGCTCTCTTTCAGTCCCCCTCCAGATTGCTGTAACTTATTCTTTTACTGAGGCTCAGCTTCTGTCTCTTTGACTTTTGTCCTTAAAGTTCTATTACTGCCTTTTAGCCTTTACTCCCTCTTTTCCTGCCATACCTGGTCATCCATATGGAACTAACAAACAAACCTAGAATCCTTTTTATTTCCTCTTGTAAACAAGTCACATGTTTTTATTTAGGATTTCTTCTATCTCTTTCCCATTTTCTCATCTTACATGACCATTCTAAGACTGACAGCTCCCCTTTGAAGGAAGAGAGAAAGAAAGAAATGGATAGACAGTCATGAAAAAGTAAACTACTTCATCAGTGAGAAGCCATTTTTTAAGATGGGAGGTTTTTTAGATCTTTAGTGTTACACTGACCCAACAGCTACGAGTAATCCAAAACTAGCTTCAAAAGAACAATCAAACTGAGAAACTGGTGACATCTTTGGGGTTTCCATTGTGAGAAAGAGTAAAGATGTACCAAGTTAAGAATGAAACAGTATTATGAATTTAAACCTTTGCTTCAACCTGATTTTTCATATAATTAATAACTTGAAAACTACTGAATAAAATTTAATTTTATATTATGCAATATGCAAGTGCAAGGATTCCAAATGCATTTTTTTGAGTTCATACTGAAATAAGCCAGGATATAATCAGAATGTTTCAGCTTTGAAAAAAACCAACAACCCCTACCCAAGCTGTGCAAACAAACAGCCCACATCCTCCCACTCCCAATCCAAACCAACCAACCAGGATGACATCTGATCTGTTATTCTTGAGATGTTGCTGTATAAATCCAGTCTCGGTCTGTTAGCTGCAGAAGAAGAATTTGAACAAATACCTGAAGTGCAGAGAGAATATCTGAGTTCAAGGTTGTTTAGCAATTGCATTTTACTGTACTAATATAGGTAAATTTTTTTTGGTTTTAAGATTTCCCTTGAATTTTATTCCCTTCAGTGAGAGGGAAATGAGAGATTTGCTGATACCTGCCAGCTGCTCCTAGCATCACAAACCATTGCAGCAAATGGCTGAGATAATACTTGGAGAAAATGGTGGATATAAGGTCAAGGGGTGAATACTGTACATATTTATATCCACCTCTAACTTCTTGCTATGTGGAAGTGTAGTGTCTATTTATACTGTAGTGTCTATTTATACCTGGGTCATGAATGTTCAGTTTTCTGATTCTGTAATTGTAGTGAGATGTATTTATTTTGTGTTTGGACAAATTTTTTTCTCGTGTATGATCAATCTTCATTCTTTCACAATGTCTGGGAGTGTTTATTTCCATAACAGTTTTTACTGCATTCCAAGATGAATTTTAGCACATCTATAGTATCATGTATGCTTAACAGTACTGAGAAAAATATTTTATTTCTTTTGGTTTTGAACTGTTTCTTTCAATGCTGGGTTTTCCTCTGTGCTAAACATTCAGTCCTTCTGTATTATATCCATAGGAGGACTTTGAAAGCTAAAGCCTAGTAAGTAGTATGTACTTGATTCCAAAACTGCAGTTGTCAAAAATTGCTTTTAGCAAAGAAAGGGGAATGCCTACAATTCCATTATTAATATTCTCTAAAGTTATGCCGCTGGCTATTTTTGATGGTGCCTGATCTTGACTGAAGTTCACAACATTTAGTCAATCCATCAGCTTTTCCAGGATGTATAAATCTAGGCCATTGCTTGGTAGTCTTCCCTGACATGCTTGAGCTGATAAGCATAGTGACAGCACTCCTTTGCATAAGTGACTCCTTAATGTATTTTCCCAAAGGAAAGGCCTAGGCTTTTAAATTCTGTCCACGTCATAGGGCAGAAATATAGGCACATGCAGGACACAATCCAAAGAATGGCTCCCTAAATTTAGAATGGCAATGCTAACTTTCCTTTGTGTTTACTTTGAAGCAAAGCAGAGTTATCTGTTCAGGGCTTTCGGTGACCATAGGTCTCAACCATTTTGTGCATCCAGTATAGATTGCTTATCTGTGTGTAGAATAATGGAGAAATAAACTCTATCTTTTTTAGGCTTAATTGATGTTTTTCTAGAGATAGATTTCTGGTTATATGCAGGAATTAGAGAGATCATTACATATAAAAATTTGTAAATAGGATGCTGTTAACATCTGAGATGTGTGAGGACTGTGTCAGTATGGTTGTTGTACTATCTTGGGTGTTATGGTATTAAAATAAAATGCTAAATAAGTATATCTTCAAAATTCAGTGTAATAAGTTGCAGTTATTTTAATAGTATAAGCTCTGAGAAAACACTACCTTTCCTGGGAGATACATGCAGTGATCACAAATCTTAATCATTATTTGATACTTCGTTTTTGTTAGAATCTAGAAATGTTGTAATTATCAGGTAATTGATACTGGTTTTTTCCCCTGGATTCTTTATCCTCAAAACACTAAGAAAAATGTCTAAACAAATGCTGTATAAACCTTGCTAGTATGAATATTACAATTATGGATGCTAAGGACAATTAAAACAAAATTTAAATAACCAAGTCTGATGGTTTAATTCAAAAGACTGGGTTTTGAATCTAAGAATCTTTGAATCTGACGAATGCAATAATTGTTTTGACAATCTTAAAATGAGAGATGTGGTTAAATGAAAAAACACATATGATGATGAATTCTGCTGAACATTTAGTCTGTGCCATTGCTTGGTTTTCAGGACTGTCCATTATGAAGGTGGTGCTGTGTCCATTCATGCTCGTTCCCTTTGGCGACTGGAGACTCTAAGAGTTGCGTAAGTAAAATCTATGTCAGAAAAAGAAAGACATCTGGCAGGACACTTTTTGTATTGTAAGAGCAATCCTATAAAATCAAAGTGATAATTATAAATCCGGACGTGTAAAACTACAACAACCCTTTAAAAAATGCTTTATATGACTTTCATTAAATATGAAACAGGTTCCTACAGAGTGTGTGTTTTGATTATTTTTTAAAGTTGTTATAGCTGTCAGTGAATTCACAATTTACATTTTTAGTGCATAAATGACAAAAACAGAACCGGTTTCCTTAAAATAAAAATCACATGTGACACTCCTTCCCCAGCTTTTTAAGCCATTTGTAAGAATTTAAAATAGAAAATTTAAAAGAAAACTTCAATAATGCAATAGTGGAAGTGTTGGAGTAATAGTAAGGAATTGTGCCTTGTTTGTTAATTGTAGTGTAAAACTGCATTTAAATCATATTATGATATGTGCTTATGATAAGGTTTCTAGTGAGGAATAAATGATTGCTTTTTAGAGATTAAATCAGAGAAGCTTATGAAAAGGTTACATTCCAATTATGCTGTTTTCTCTGTGTGGATTTTATTAATAGGATGACATTAAATGTCAGTGATAGGGCAGTGATATTTTTCCTTTGGACTAAAATGGACCTTGAGACAGTGATAACAATAATGGAACTGTGGAAGGATCTCTGGCTTTTTGTTTTTCCCATGGCATTTACTTCCCTAATAAGCAGTACTGGAGCAACGAGGGGATCCAAGTAATGACAGGTTTCTATTATGACCATCATATATATCACTTTGACAGGCATTGTATACAAACTTTTGAAGGGTAAACATTTGAACATATATCACTGAAAGAAATTGTAAAAACTGTCAAAACAATTATTGCAAAGGGAGTGGTAATCTTCCTTTTTAAAAAATAGGATTTTCTTACCAGGAAAAAAAGAACCAAATAAAATCCCAAGAATAACACTCTCTCCTACACTTCCCTCACCAACCTATTTTCCTGTATGATATTCTAATTGCTATATACATTCAGTGCTGGATTGCAGTCTATTAATATTCAGGCAAATGCTTCAATTTGTAGCTTTGTATATGCATGCCTGAAGTTCTCAATCAGTTGTAGTCCTTCCCAGAATTACTGCAAATATAATGCTATGTGAATTTAACATGTTTCTAAAGGAATAATTTTTTTCTCAACTCTGTTCATTAGTAAAGAACTCGCATAAAAATTGCCTGGGCAGTCTACACAGACAGATGCCCTTGGGATGCCCTGCCATGGGACACCAAATACTATTGCTCAGCATTGCTTTCTTTCCCAAAAGGTGGCAGAGTTCATGCTGTCACACTGCAAAAAATATTTTTAGTAGTTAGAAATGGCTTCACAAGATACTTCCTGCTCAAAAGGCTTTTTTTTTGTAAGTGTACATGAATTGTTATTTTTCCTATCCTGCAGGCATGAACTAGCAGCATGGCTCAATTACGCTACCTTTCTTTTTTTTTTTTTTTTTTTTTCCTTATGGTCTGTAGCTATTGGGACCAAAAGAAAATTGAATCAGACAAGAAAAAAGGCAGTTCCCCAGCATGACCTGTAATATAAAAGGCATAGAACTGATGTATTTTACCAGACTTGGCAACACAATAGCTGAGATTCATGACCTGACATTTTACTGACTAGAGAAACAGAAGTTATGCTAGAACACTGGACTCAGATGTCCTTTTGGGGAGTACATGGACTTTGCTATGCAGAAGACAGAAAAAGACAAAGGTGTTTCTAAGATATAAAGCTTCCATATTTCCTTCTACCCTAAAGCTCCTTCAACTTAAACAGAAGAGACTCTAGATTTCAAAAGAAAATAGTTGAGGGCAAAAACCTTTTTATTCCTCTGTTCTCTTTAAAATCAATAACTGTAAAGGTCTAGAAGTTTAATCACTGAAGTATAATAAATCCTGTTACAAAACAGAAGCATTTTTAAAACTTCACTTTGAAAATGTTAGCCAAAATGGTTTTGCATACTTTGCATCCAGTATGGCCAACTCTGAAGAAGACACATTTAAACAAGTGGGTGTTGGTGTTCAATAGGTAAGTGCTTTAACATGGTACATCTGTGTGTCAGGGAAAATGAAAATGACTTTAACTTAAACCTGTGTAAGTACTAACTTAAGGGATTTTAAAACTTCCATGTGGATACATACAAAAACATATACATAATGCATATACAGAAAAAATACATTATTTCCGCTCCAAAATGCTGCATTCACATACATCTGAAGTGCAAACTTTTGCAGGTATAAGACTGAAGAAAATTCTGTGAAGAGTAGGAAAATACCCTAGTTGTGACAGTTTTCCAATCTGAAAAGCCCTTCTGAAGTACATACTCCTTAGTAACCCCTCACAAGTTCAGGAATTAAACAGGAAGAGCAGCAGGGCTGAATTTTCAGTTTATGGCAAGAAGTTGGAAAGCTGTGACCTGTACTTTAAGTTGAATAATTTTTGGGGAGCTTAGATAAGCTTTGCCTTTCTTCCTTCTACCAAATATGAAGAATCTGGGGCATTTTTGCTTAATAAGTTTTCACATTTATTTTAGGAAGTTTTCTATTTTTTTTTAGGCATTTTATTTTTGAACAAAATTTAAAGCGTGCTTAAAATCTGCTGACTGCTGAAAGATCTCTGGGAGAGTGAAGAATGGCAGCTGCTGGTAGATGAAATGTTGGAGAGGGAACTGGCAGATCTAAACTCTTTGTGTACAGCATAAGCTTCCTTTTCTGTAGGCGGTCTGTACCTTCTCTCAAGAGGAATTCAGTTGGAACAAAGGCAGCTTGTGCAAAGGAAGACCTTAAGATTATTTATTAGAATGGTTTTGTTGGGGATAACCATGAAGTAACCACTTTCTTGCTGATACTCCAACATGTGAATTTTGTATTTTGTATCAACTAGTTGGCAATATTTTACTTTATAATATTTTTGCCAGTAGTTAAAATATTATTTTTTAATAAACTTTTTTTTATGGACTCTCTTAGGTGGAGTGGCAGTCACATTAGATGGGGACAGCCATTCAGACTAAGACATATAACAACAGGAAAATATTTAAGTCTCCTGGATGACAAGAGTCTTCTTCTTACAGACAAAGAGAACGCAGATGTAAAATCTACAGCATTCTGTTTTCGGTCTTCCAAGGTATGGGATCAGTGCAGCATTAATATTACTAGTAATAATTCCAATCTCTTTAGAAAGCAAGATTTAGATACTTTGTTGTGATTGCATTAATTATTGGAGCCTTCTACTTTTCACTGATTAAAAAAATTCTAAAATGAAGTATAATCAATAACTAGGAAGCTTCTTTTATCATACTTTCTCTGTGTATTGCTACCTGGCTCTCTGTGGGTTTCTTTCTTTTTTTTCCTTGTTAATTTGCTGCTTTTTTGTTGTTTCATTGGTTTGGTTGGGGTTTTTTTTGTACTGCTTGCCCACTTTTGAGCAGTATACTCATTTCTAATTTGTTTTTCTGATTAACTTCTCTCCTGCTTCACTGCTTATATATGTTGTCTCACATAGTAAAAATTTATAATATTGTGTGTTATGAAAATTAAATTCAAAATTTAGGATTTCTCTGCAAATACTTTACCATAGTTTAATCTGAAGCTACCAGAGTTTGACTTTTTATTTTGATAGCTTAAATTAGCATTTTGAGTTTAAACCAGTAATTTTGTAGTGGGTAAACAGTTAAGAATAATACTATGATACATTCTTAAATATCCTTTATTTCTCATAATTTTGTAGCATTTTGTCTGAAAATTTTCCAACAATAATTTTGTTGTTGTAAAAACTGTCTTCTAAAATAGAAAGTAACAGCAAATATAATTACTCAATAACTTCTCTGTGCCATTTAATTTATATATATATTTTAATTATTTGTCTGCTTGAGAAGGTAAGAAAAGATACCCAAAAGCAGATATGTAGACTTTTGCACCTTGATAACAAAGACAGTAAGTTCAGGTGATGGTTTTGAGACCCAGACAATATATCTTTTTTGAAACCAATTAGAAAAGTCATAGAAATGCTTAAATATTTTAGTACAGTGCAGTACAACCGTCCTGGGGATTTCCTGTTGCAGCTAGTATAGACTTCAACACTTGAGAGCTAGAGGGATAGAATTATTCATTCACTGATTTTAAAGATGTGTTGTCAGCAGGGATTGTTCCAAAAAGAGTGGTGTGCTCTACTGTTACATGGTTTATTTAGTCCAAAAGATACTCGAAGGCAAGAATTTTTAGCAATAAAAAATGTCTCTTGTTGATATGGATAAGATGGTTTGTCTCTATTTTCTATGTAGCATATGCACATGTATTTTGGAGACTAGGTAATGTTGTATTAGAAGTTTCTTCCTTTTATTCTTTTTTTTTTCCAGCCTGAATTTGGAAGTCTCATTTGAAATTATTTTGAGGTTTTATATTTTGAAATGGTTTTGTTCTGCTCTGCTCAAAATGAAAGGTTAACATTTATTTTGTTTTTAGTGGCCAAACCTATCCTCTGCTGAGCAGAGCAGAGACAAAAGACTTTGGGGCAGGTAGAAATTTGTTATGGTAATCAATTCTTGAAGAAAAGAGAGAATTTTAAGAGAATTATAAGCTAATCAGCAAATATAATCTTACCACTATTTAAATATGATTATTCAAAGAAATTGGAAGTCTGGAAGATCATATTTGATGTAAATATAGTGGATATCAACATTAATTTTAACAAGTTACTTACTTGGAGGGAATTATAGAGATACCACAGAGAAGGAGGAGTATATGTTTTGCTGAAGATGAATCGAGTCTGGATGCAATCCTCTGTCATGTGCTCTAGAATGACCCTGCTTAAGCAGGGAGCTTGGACCAGATGACCCAGTGTGGTACTTTCCAACCTGACCTATTCTATAATTCAGTTTCCTGCTCTGGACTTGTTATTGGAGTGTCAGGTTTCACTTTATTAGGCTACTGGCATTAAAAAGGTTTAGGCGCATTCCCTCTCTGTGAAAGAGTATTAAAAAAAAGATTTCAAATTATAGGAGTACTAGAAAGGCTTCTGTAAAGAAGGTATGCAGATCTAGGTTATCTTTTCTTCTGAATATGTTTGAATAAACCATCAAAACTTTCACTTATATTGTTGTATATACTTAGAACCCCAAAAAATTATTCATGGATAAGAGGGAGCCCCTAATCTTCTTTATTGAGTACAGAGCATTAAAACCTGTGGGTGTTTCAAGTGGCTAGGTCTTTCTTATTGAAATTTCATCCCTTTTTTTGCCACAGTTATAATTCTTCCTTGCAGTCGCTGAAAAGAAGTGGGAAGAATTGTGAAGCTCCCACTTCTTGCTCAATAATAAGATAGCTTTAGGCAAAAACAAACAAGGGAGAGGAAAGTGTTAATGGATCAGTTCCTTCAAGCTTGTGAGTAGATAATAACTTCAATTTCTTTATGAAAAGTGGCTTTCATGTTTGCAGAGATACTGCTGAAAATGTATAACCTGCAAACCTGAATATTCACGTGCAAATATAGGGGCTCAACATTTATTTTTTATATCTTATTATTTGCAAGGGCTTATCATCTTAAACATATTAGCTTGCCAGTACTTCATTTAAAAAATAGCCCAGAAGAGAACTAGAAAGCTAAAGGGGTTTTTTGTTTTTTTTTGTAAAAGCTTGAAAATATCACAAAGTCTTGCCAAACAGCACTCAGAAGAAAAGGGTTTTCTGAGGAGCTAACGGGCACTTCATTTTTCTTTCTGGTAATCAGACTTTGTTCTCTGATTATCATATATTACCCTAAAAATGATCATTAAATGCAAAGTATATTAGCCTTTCAAGAATCTGAAATTCAGAAAATTATTTTTTTCTTTTTTTTCTCTCTAGTACTTCTGCTTCATTCAGCACAGGATGTCCACAGATATCTACAATTTATTCCCCAAACATACAGCTCTTTTAATAGACTTGTGTTTGTAGAGATCAAGTTTTGTGTTTTTTTTATTCTCTTCCATTTACTCAATATTGATTCTTTTTGATAAAGAGCATAGTTTTAATATCACTGTTTCACTGAAATAAGGTAATTTTACCAATTTTGAAATGTTTGTACATTCTGTACCAAGTCTGCTTTTCCTGTCCATAGTCTTTTCCAGTGGACAGAAATACATAAATTTTAATAAAATTTTATGGGTTGTATTTTTATGTCTTCAGCTTTTCTTTCTTCTTTTTTCTTCTAAAATTTTGTGGAAATTATATTTATGTTGCTTAAAAAACAACCATGAATTAGCTTCTTGCTGTTGGTGAGGTCTTAAAATATCAGTCCTGAAAGTGTGCCACAGAGAGCATGAGTTAGGTCAGACGGCAAGAGGTAAAGTTGAAAGGACAAGCCTTAATCAAGGCAATCCATTTTGGAATGTTGTAAGGAGTTAAACAGAAACATTAGACTGAAATAATGGTTAAGATGAGGCTTCAAAGAATAATTTTTCAACATTAGAATGCAGCCATTTTTAAAAGAGTTTTTTCATTTACCCACAACAAAAGTGGGAAGATTGGCTTGTGTTCTTGTATGCATGGAATAAACACTGTTTATAAAGAGATCAGCCTTCTGGAGAAAATCTGGCCTATTGTTCAGTAAGCCTGTTAATTTCTGATGCATTTTTGTTTAGCATTACTGAGATGGTTTACAGACTCTTGTGAAACCCACTTGTTGCTGTTTGGTCCAGTGTAATAAGTGAAGATTTTTGATCCTTGTTCAGACAAGGTTGATCATCTGAGAATGAGTCTAGACTACAAATAAAACTGGTGGTTTTCTTTGTAAAAATGCTGGAGGAAGAATTAGCAGATGGTTCGGTAATGACAGGTTACATATGTGGTAAGAATGTGGCTGGAAACTTGCACCATGTAATGCCTGTGCCAATGCACCATTATTAATTAGTGACATGGTGATTTCTGCTATTTTTCAGATCCTCATTTTCACTGATGAACTGTTGTACCGTAGATAATGAGATTGTTTCATTTTATGTACTTTCTCAATTACCTGCTGTTTATTGATGTGAACCGAGCACTCCGTTCAAATCTTCCCTTTTATAAACAATTTGTGGTTCCTGTTTGCCCCCACAAAAAGCTCAAAGTCTTGAAGCTCCCAAATGAACGGTGTAGTGCCTGCTTCCCCCACACCATCCTCTAGTCTTCTGTTTCTTTCCGACATGTAACTCAACTTTGACACTATAATAGCTTTCCTGGCTACTGTATTTATTTTGCAGGAAAAAGCTCATTTTAATGGGATTGATTTCAATCTGGGCTTTAAACGTACATGAAGAGCTGTTAGTGTACTTACATCAGTGAGAACAGATATCTTGTTTGACAAATTGTTGGCACTGCAATTTTTATACCAAGTAAATTTAATTCTAATTGGAATGAAGATTCCAGTATCAAACCCCTTCACTTTCTGTTACAGCCAGTAGATTTTCAGCAAAGAATACAAAAATACTTTAAATTAATAATCTCTCATCTTATTTACAGTGCTTTATGGCCAAATTGAATGAAATGAGCTTGAAATCAGGATCTAATTTATTTTTTCCCGTATCATCATTTGTTTGCAATGTCATAAGTAGCTTTTCAATTTCCAGCTGTTACTGCATTCAGGTTATTTGTGCTGGCTTTTGAAAGAATTGAATACAACATTAGAGAAATGATATGAGCAAAATAATAGGTTAATAAGGAAATAAAGGCACACAATAACTCTAATTGGCGTCAGATTATTGCTAAATCAGTTACTACCATGTATCAGTGGGCAAGATTTTAATAAGAATTTCAGTACTTAAGAAGTGCCAACAGTCATTTACTAGGTACTAGGTACTAGGTAGTGAAATTAACATCTGTATCCAGAAACAATCAGAAAACAATCTGTATTGATGAATATATCTGAAAATTTAATGTTATGAAAAGGAATCATGAGAATTTCACCTCCATACTACTGTACTTTTTTTTTAAATGCTTCAAAATGCATTCATGATTGTAGGTTGGAAATCTAGTTACAGGACATTTCCCTTTACTTAAAAAATGCTTTCAAAAAACCTTTAATAAGTTCGAGATTATTGTCTGTTCACGTACAAACCCCAATCTTTCTCAGCTTTCACTGTGAAGCTGTCTTCCCACATTGTCAGGGCACGTGTGTATGAAGTAATCATTCTTCTGATGTTTCCTGATTGTAGACAGCTAGAACAAGAAGTTGTTTTTGTCTCACTGTTTGTAACATTACACAGGAAGATGCTTGTTGTCTCCTGCTGATCAGGAGAAGCCCGGAATGTTGAAGCTGTACTTGGTTAAGGGGGTCATGTTGCACACAAATGTACAGCCAGATAGGTATATCTGCCAGTTGAACCTTATGTTTTTGGAGAGATTAAACGGATGATCTGCCATGAAGCAGGATGCATGGACTGTTTGTCCATACAAGTCTGTTCGGAAGTAGTTTGTGCTTAGGAGAACTAGGTATTGGGGAAACGCCTCAAATTAGAGTCACAAAATCTATTGTTGTTTGGGATACTACATTTCCTCTCCTGAAACAACTTCTGTCTCTACAGGACAACAGCTGGAATGATGTGCTGTCGTGCCATTAATAGTTTGTGGGCCAGTCATGCAGAAATGGATTGCTTTTTTCAGGAAGTACTGAGCCCACTGTTGGGCAGTGACAGGTTAAAGGCCATCTCCCAGTCATTGTTGGATAGAACTCATCTTTTCCAGGCTTGAAAAAAAGCCCAAATGCCCAAGAAAAAGCCTGTGGCAGTTAATGCTTAGTTCAGCTAGGGGAGTCAATGTATCTGGGGTTGTTTTGTAACCTCTTATGTTTCAATAATGACATGTACTGTCAATTATGAGCCTGGTTCTTTCCTATGCAGGTGAAATTAATACACACAGCCTTTCAAGTTTAACAGGCTAGGTTTTTGCATGGATGGGATTTCTCTTTGTCTTTAACTAGAAGTCACACTTTCCCATTTTTTTAGTAATATCTTTAAAAAAGGATCTCAAATTTTCTTTTAGGTCCTGTTCTGGATAACTTCCTAAGATTTAATTTTTTATGCAAATACTAACACGTTGGTTATTGTTCGTGTATACATTTTTTCCTTCATCAGGAAAAGTTGGACATAGGGACAAGAAAAGAGGTGGATGGAATGGGAGCACCTGAAATAAAGTATGGGGATTCAATATGCTTCATACAACATGTAGATACAGGCTTATGGCTCACGTACCAGTCTGCTGATGCAAAGTCTGTAAGGATGGGTTCTCTGCAGCGAAAGGTAAGACTGTAAATAGGAAAGCATTTCGTTCACTCACAGTCTGAGGGGTGGGAAATGAAGGGAGCTATGTGAGCCAGCTAATTTCTAGATTTCAAATATTTAAAGCATCCTTGCCAGATGAAAGATTGGGTGTTTTTCAGTCACATATTGAAAAGTTAAGTGGCATACTGAATTATGAAACTGAAGGCCTGACAAAGTCCATGTGTTAACCTGTAGACATTATCTCAGAAATATTGATAAATCTGGATATATTTGATTTAAAACTAAAATATTAGTAGCAACCTAGAGAATATGCTAAGATTCCTTTCTTCAATGTAGTTTGGATTGAGGAGCCTTTTAGTTCAAAGTATTTTTTTCTACATTTTAAGTGTATTACCTTTTGGGCTAGAATGTTCAAGTCTTGAGTCCTGAGAGATTTCTTTCTTTGTAGAATAATCACGGCCAAGCTGAATGCTAGCTCAGCATCATAAAGTAGGGAAAATATTATTTTTCAATTTAACACTGTAGTGTTTTCCATGGCTATTTTAGATACCAGAACTACACAGTTAGAGCAGAGGTTTAAAATATTTATGTGGATAGGATTGAGCCATCCAATCTATCAGAGCCATGATAACTAGACATGAAAAACTGTAAGCTATTGGAAATGACTCAAAGCATAGTCAGGAAAGGCCAGTAGCACCCTTAGAAATGAGGACCAGTAAAGAATACCTGTTATGACATTTTCTGCTTTAGGGATTTGCTGCTCTGTAAGGAAAGTGCTTTTAATGTTGATAAAAACAAAGAGCAAACAAAAACCCCTTAGATTTATTTTTTTTTTAAATAAAGCATGTTCTTTGCAAAAGCTGTAGCTTTGAGATTATTATGGAACTGAAACTGCTGGCTCAGTACAGGTGTATCCTTGGACGTGAGGAACTAAACCATGGAATTATCTGTTTTTAATAAAATGGTTATTTTTGTATGTGACTTCAAAATTTCCTACTCTGCCTTCCTATGTGAGTTTTCAGACTCCTTATTTAATGTCTCATTTTGCAGTGACTGCTTCTTGCTTTTGTTTTCAGGCAATAATGCACCATGAAGGGCACATGGATGATGGTTTAACACTGTCCAGATCTCAGAATGAAGAATCCCGTACAGCACGTGTCATCCGTAGTACAGTCTTCCTTTTCAACAGGTTCATAAGGTGTGCTTTTAAAATGATCTTTTCATCACTTTTCTTTTTTTTTCTCTTCAGTTTTATTCAAAGTTGCCATTAACATAACAGGGAACAATTTAGCCTTCAGAAAAAAATATATCAATGCTTCTCAAACTGGCCTTTATGTCAATTCTTTGTGTTATCAGCAGATGAGCACCCTGATGATACTGGTCAATTTTTTTCTCCATCTTCTAAAATTAATTTATTGCTCAATCTTGATTTAAATGCATAAACATACTGAAAATGCAAACAAACCATAAAGAGGTTCTTCTTTGCCAAAATTTGCTTTAAGTCGTGTGGTGCATAAATTAGCTTTTTCTTTTCTTAGTACATTTTTTAAAGGTGATCTTCCTTGAAAAACCTGGAAGAGTGAGATAACTGTATAACTATAGATCTGTAAAAACACCAATATACTGAAGAAATTCATAGTATCAAGAAGTTTTCTTTAAAATCATACCGTCTTTCTACCCTCACATTACACTTTGCTTATTTGTTCCCTTTTAATGCTACTTGTTTCTTTAATATTTTGAAACATGAAAAGTCTTGTATTGTATTTTATAGAAACAAGTCATTTAAAAATCATGTCAGATGTATGCAATTTGCATTTATCTTCCTATTCCTAAATAATGCTGATAAAATGCTAATTCTCAAAATCTTGTGATTTCAGTAATTGATGAAAGCCCTTTCATCAATGTATCTTGCATTAGAAAAGAATGATATGCAGTAAGACTCTATGGAATGATAAGAATTTCATAAGAACTCATTTGTCACAAGAAAAAAGCAGTGTGGGAGATGGTGACTTGAAGCAACCATGTCCTAAATAACAGCACAGACAAAGCCAAAGACATGTCAATTTGTTGAAAAACATATAACAAAGTACTTAAAGAAACAGGACAAAATCACCCGTCAGGAGAATTGTCTACAGTATGACATTTGAAATACAAAGGAAATGTAAGCCCTAGGTCACTTTGTAAATAATACACCTTTATAGAAGCTTCTAAGAATGTCATAAAAGATAAAGACAGAGAAAGGCAATTTAATAATAAGGTTTCACAAATCAAGGTGTTGCTAAATTACAGTGGAGATTTTTGTGGAGTGCACAGGGAGTCCAAGGCTGTGTTTAGCAGTTTAGTTTTGGCAGCATTTTACTTGAAAAAGAAAAAGCTGAATTGAAGAGGATGAAAATTATTCTTTTATGTGTATGCTCCAGTTCTTCCTCACAAAGTCAGTAGAAAAACTGTGCTTTGGATAACATGCTCACAATAAAAATTAAGTTTTAAAGATAACTTTTGTAGCTATCCTTTGAAACTTTGCATTATTTGCAAAGGGATTCAGCTGAGCAAGGGGCATGTGTAACACGGATGAGAACAGTCAGCCCTCTGCTTCTAAGAGAGAATATTCATAGACTTCAGCAAGGCCTAGCTTGAATTGTGTATCAGGGAAACAAAAAGGCTAATGAAGTGCTGAGACAGAGTGTGTAGAAGTGCTGCATCTTTCCACACTGAGAAGGGCTTAAGAACAGGTTAGAGTTGTGCTTGAGAGCCTCCATGGGCAATCTGGACCCTCCTCAGCACCGCAGGACTGGTCTCTTTAACTTGTGTCCATTCCAGTTTCATGATGTTGTGTACCAGTTTACAATAACTTCTTTTCATCTTTTGCTCTGCCTCTGAAACTGCTACATCTGTTCTAGGATGTTGAAATGTGTTTTTTGAATTTGAAAAAAAATTACCAGAAATAACATTTTTCATGTTTTCAGGTTTTGTTTGGGAAGGGAGGGGTAGGTTGTTAAATGGAGAATGGGCAAATATGAAGAATTTTTGATGAGTTGCTGTCAGAAAATGAGCTTTGGCATCTCAACAAACTTTGCTTTTAAATAAATAAAGAGTTTGAATGATAAATTAAATTAATTTTCAATTCTCAGGAGACTTTGCATCTTCTTGCAGGGGCCTTGATTCTCTCAGCAAGAAAGTGAAGTCTTCCACCATTGATTTGCCTATTGAGTCAGTCAGTCTGAGCCTTCAGGACTTGATTGGCTACTTTCACCCCCCTGATGAACATTTGGAGCATGAAAACAAACAAAACAGGCTCCGAGCGCTGAAGAATCGCCAGAACCTCTTCCAAGAAGAGGTACTTCTCTCAGTTTTACTCCTGATTTTCCACTGTGTTGTCTGCAAGCATTCTTTCGTAGTATCTGTAGTGTTGATGTCTAATATGGATTATGCTTGCAGTGTTTTTTTTTAATCCTAAAGGAGTCAGACTATTTGCTACATTCCTAATTTCTCCAGATCTGCTGTTTTTCCTGCATATTTAAAGAAATACATTTATGGCCTTACCGCTTTTTCCCTTTTTAATAAAATTAGATGACTCTATGCCTTGAACTCTACCCATAATTTTCTCCTTATGTGTGAATAAATTTTTTCTGTTATAATCTCTTGATGCAGAAGGATGTTCTGGTTTACTAAGCATTCTTTAAGCATTTTGTTTAATACTATGTGTTAATACATTTTGTTTAATACTGTGTTATTTCTCTGGTAATAATAGTTGCCTGTACTTTGTCAGATGCCTAAACATCCTCCAGAATCAAATCTTGTCTAAAAATTATGTCATTAATACTGTTTAGTTTTGTTTTAATTGGACCATCCTAAATGGCAGATGTTTATCACCTCCATCAAGGAAAATTTTCTATTGGGATTTCTTGTTTGACTTCACACATATATTCTTGTGTTTTGCATATCCTATCTTTCATGTTTTGTTTTCTTAGATTTCTGAAAATCTTTTGTGTTTGCATCTAAAAATACTTTTTTTTTTCCTCTGGTGATATGAGCTTTTTTATTTTTAGGGTATGATCAATCTTGTTCTTGAATGTATTGATCGCTTGAATGTATACAGCAGTGCAGCTCACTTTGCAGATGTAGCTGGGAAGGAAGCTGGAGAAGCATGGAAATCTATTCTGAATTCTTTGTATGAGTTACTAGGTAAGACATATTATGGATTACTTGGACAGTTTTAGCTCAAAATAGTCAAGAATAAAGAAGTCTGTAACGTTCTAGTACAGAAGAATTTCCACTGTGTAGAAACTTAGAATACAAACTAAGCAAGATTTTTGCATTTGCAGTTATTTGATGTATTAAAAATAAATTAAAGAAGTTATGTCAGGAATTATAAACATTTAAAAATATCCAGACTAGGTCCAGAGAGTTAACATCTCCATGAAATCAAATGATGACCTTTTGGGGTGTAGATGGTAGATGACGGAGTATAAAATTCTGTGGTTTGGTTATTCGTAGATGTAGGGTAGAGTTGAATTTTTTGGTTACAGTTTAGTTTATCTCTTTTTACATTAAGCACAGTGCAGACTGGAGAAAGTAGTGGCTTGATTTCCAATTGGCAAGGCTAGAAAATTCCTTCTGAATAGTCTGCCAGTTTTGTACAAAGTATTGCTTCCATGGACTTGTAGTGATAACAACACACAAGCTTTTGTTGACTTCCCAGTCTTTGTGCCCCTCCTGCCCTCTGATGTTACTTCTCTAACTGCATTATCTTCTGGCAGCTAATGCTTAGGAAGCCTGGCTTTGATCTGGCTATGATGAATTAGTACATTGCTCTGTTCTGAATAATGCTGGATCTCTACGGTAATTACACAGATGACAAATGGATATTGCTTGCTCAGTCTTGCTTCAGCAAACAGTACTTTGTTTTTTGAGTCTGCACATAAATAAAAGTAAACTATGATGCCAGAATTCATGTATTTTGTCATGTCACTGATGTTGTATTTCACTGTGATGAGAATGAAGGCATTTATAGATGCTGAGGCTGGTTACTACCACATATAAAAATCATATAATAGAATGATTTGGGTCATGAGAGACCTCTAAAGATCATCTAGTCCAGCCACCCTGATTGTAAAAAGATACTTCCTTATTTTCAATCTAAGTCTACTGTCTCTCAGTTTGAAATAATAACATATATCTGCTAAAGCATCTGTCCATTCTCTATTTCAAATATGTACATTCACTGTGAACTTGTACTAGATCCTTTTGTATTGCAAAAGATTATGCAGGAGTATATGCAGTGATGGGATGTTAATGACCACATAATGGTTTTTATTTCTTTAAAACTGAATGCTGGTTTTGTTCAGAGTAGTAGGCAATAAGAAAAGAAACTGTAGGATGTTATTTTTTGTTTTCAGTTTCAAGTGTCTGTGTGCTTCGTTTAATGCACAGCTTTAAGCAATGAATGCTAACCTTTCACAAACTTGTGCTGAGCAGCATTCATGAAACCATCTGTGTCTCATTATTGTTAATGAAGTTAAATTTAGAGATGTATTAAGCACTGAACTGTTACTGCCTTCATTTTATGTTCCTACCTGAAGCACAATGAGATTGTGTGGCTTGCCTATAAACAATAAAAAAGTCGCTGTCAGAAACAGGTGTTCCTTAGCTCTGGTCTGTGTGTTTTAACAAGATGTTCCCCCTCTTACAGTTCCTAAGTATTTTCAAATAACTGTGGTCATGATTAATCAAAGATGTAAGATTTCAGGGTACATATTTTTTTCTATTATATAATACAAGAAAAAGGGGTTTGTTTGTTTTGCTATTAGGTTTTGATTTTCCTCATCAGAGAACTGGTGAGGAAACTGCCAGTTTACAGAACTGTCAGTGCTCCAACATTTACTCTTCCTCCTTTCAGATAATTTCATGTCATATTTATGTTGTAAGTCTCTAAGTTTAACCTTTTATAAATAAAGCAGCATAAAAACACAGTTGCAATATTATACAGTGAGTTTGTGCAATAACAAAATAGAGCCTTTAAGAGGCCATTGCCTCTTAGCAGGACCAACAGTCTCTACTGCTGGAAATAATCACAGAAACTTCAGGTTTAAATAATTTGTCGGCGGCACTGGAAAACAATCTTAAGAAAACCGGTTTGTGCTGTTCCACACACCAAACAGAAATCTTTGTGCCTCAGTCCTTTCTTGTAAAGCAGATGCTTCTCTGAGAGCTTGTGTGTGTGCACATACCTGCAGATGCACGTAATCCAGGACAGGGCAAGCTTGTGGGTGTCTGCAGTGTTCAGGGAGATTTCAGTTCAGCTGTACCTACTAAATCAGTGCATGATTCAATCTTCAGCTTAATCCATGAGGGTGAAACAAATTTAAAGCAGTTATTTCCTCCCTACAGCCTTGTCAAAATTATAGCAAACAGTTCCTAGATACCCATCTTGTTTTACTTCCTATTACTCTTGAACAAATGTATTGTAACAGTAGAAAATAATTTGCATTCATCACCTGTGTTTCTGGCTTCACACTCTTCTTTTGCCAAGTTTTCTGTCATTACAAGAATACTGTTTTACAGAAACTTTTTTCTATAGTGGTGGCTGACTTCTGTGGTGTAAGTACGGGCTTCTTCATGTAGACCATTTTGCATGGATTATTGAGATGATTGTAGAGCCAAAATAATTCAAATTCACTAAAGGTCGACTTGATATCAAAGGTATTTCTTATACTGAATTCTAACTATCACTTATATTATTTAAATTTAAATCTACAACATCAATAATTAAAGGTTAAGACTCTATCTTACTGGATCCTTTCTGACAAGAGAAGACAGGAATTATTTAAATTTAACTGCACTTATAACGGTGATTTAATTTCTCTCTCTTGCTCTATCTCTTTTCCCAATAGCGGCTCTGATTCGAGGAAATCGTAAAAACTGTGCTCAGTTTTCTGGATCTCTTGACTGGTTGATCAGCAGACTAGAAAGACTGGAAGCCTCTTCTGGTATGCTTTTTAGTATTTTAACTTCCTTATTAAACCAGTTCTAAATTCTTTAAAGTTGGTGATATACTTGTTCAGCCTAATTATAGTGAAGTTCTTATTATAAGAGAGTAAATTATGTTAATAAAGTGAGATTTATATTTGTAACATTTTTTATGTACTGGTTTCAGTTGTACTTCTACTGTAAGTTCTGGCAGTCTTGCCTTTTCCTTGACCAGTTGGATGTAGTGTCACCTTTTAATTCAGACAAACAAAGCATTTGATAAAATAGCTGTTCAATAGTGTAAGTTATATTGTTTTCTAATTATAGTATCTTCTCCTTTCTTTGTAAGTCTGCTTGTTTTTCAGGATTTGCATCAAACTTAATATAACAGAAGTCATATGGAATGGATATAATTTGTTCTGCCTAACGGTGTTTACCTATGTAACACATATACATTTCCTTTTGAATCACCTCTTTTGCTCTTGAGGTGTAAATTTCTATTCAAAATTTATAAGAAATATTTTTTCAGTAGCAGTTGAGACTGTTTTGCTTTAGATATAGTACTTTTTACAATTTGTTTGGAAGATGGCCTCTTGAGAGCCTTTCAAGACTTCTTTTTTGTAATAACGCGACTGTAAGCTCAAAGGGCAGGAAGATACGTAGTCAAACCAATGGGAAATACAGTTACAATAACAGTGTTACATACCTCTCCAGTTACATATTTCTAATTTATTCCCATCATCTTCTTGGTTTAGTGTCATGTGTTATTCCATGAACTGGAAGGAGCATAATGATTGATTAAAGAGTTGTCCTCAGGAACTGAAATGGCATTCTCCATATGATTCTTTCTATTCTTCAGTCATATGTCTGCCACAGGTTGATGGTGTGCTCAGGAGTCTTTGAAATATTAAGGCCAGGAAGGAAGTATGTCCTCCATTGCAAAAGTTCTTTGTTTTATATTAGACTGGAAAGCATTAGAAAAGAAAAAGTCACAGGCATAGCACAGCCTTTTACAGTGGCATTAATAAATGAAAAATACCCTGCTACTGCTTGGTATTCCATGTAGTTCCAGGAATTGTCTCAGTGCAGGTCACCATTTGGCATATATTAATATATTTCTTACCTTGGTTGTATTCAATGGATCAGCAGCAGCTGTGAGAAGAGATGTGTCCTATAGTAAACATGGTGTTTGTGTTCCCCTGAGCTTTGTCATTTAATAGTCATGGGCTTTTTGTTTATTTGCCATAAATCTGTTCCTGAGATGAACTGACCAGCAACATGGGAAAATGCTGTCAAATGTCAGTGACAGCAGTGTTCTCTCTCTCAGAGATGAGGGTAAACTGGCATGGCATTCACTAGCTGATTGACAAGATCTGTGGTGATTGATTGGGCTTGTAAAGAGCAGTTACACACTGATGCTTCTCCTCTTGCAGGTTTTCCCTTTGTCAGCTCCTGGGCAAGCACAGAGTTTAAAAGTCAGTTATTCTTGGGGCTGAGACTGGTATAGAGATTTCAAAGCATTTGCCCATATGAGCCCCTCCAGACAGCAATGTTTTATGGAAGTGCTTTTGCAGAGTTTTGTTTCATGTTTTAGTTGCAGATCTATGGCCTTAGGGCAGAGGACCTGTTTTAATATAGGATTGCTTCCTACTCCTGGCATGCACCTGATCTGTTTCAGCCTGGTATGTTTATGTTTATGCTCTGAATGCTTGAGCAGCTCAAGAGATGAGGCAACAGGAACATGAGAGTCTTTGCCTGTATCACTGCTTTAGTTCTCAGCTCGTGACTCAGACAGATGGTGCTTACAGCACGGGTGTCTTGTTAGAGGTTTGCAGACCATCCTGCATTGCAGCTGGTACACTAGTGTTGGTGGTCCAAGCTAAATAGATGTTGTAACTGAATGGAATTTGTGTTGGTTTACATTTTATTTGGGCAACCTGCTCTGTAGATGCTTTGATCTCCTTGCTCTATTGAGCATTTGAGTAACTGAATTTAAACTGAAACAAGCATTTGAAAAATGTCAAAATCATAAGTTAAATTTTTCCACTGTGCTCCACCTTTGGTGTGAGAGCATTAATTTAAGGAGATTGATCTCACAATTATGCATTTGCATGGGATTTGATTGCAACCTGCTTAATTTCAATATATATCACAAGACCTTAATGAAACTATCTCCTAAAGGACCTAATTTTACATCTGAAACTCTAAGGGTAAGGGCTTTCAGAAATAATGCAAAACTTTTTGCTCAACTTTTGGAGGTTCAAGATGAAATTTCTTATGACAGCTCTAAAAGTGCTTCACTACATGGTTTCTGTTATGTACATATGTATTTTTTAATTTTAATCTCAAACCAAAAAGATTTGAGAATTAAAAACTTAATTGTTTAGGATAGTATAGTAAGGTATGAGATGCATTCTGTAAACTGCAGAGTATTCTGACACTAGTTGCTCTGAGTAGTAAACCTTCTGACATGCTGCAAGAACTCTGAATGTACTAATATTTGCAATACTCATTTGTTCTGAGTTTTCTGCTCGGAACCACTTGTACTTCATCCCCATGTGTACTGGTAACATAACTTCCATGTTGCCTCCAAAACTGATTTTATAATAAAGAATTTTTCTGGTTTTGAGGGAATCAGTTATAAAAGATGCTAATTAGGCGGTGCTTTAGTTATCTTGAGAGGCACAGTAGGTTTAGCTTTTAGTATGTAAATGTAATTTTTTGATATTTTGTGGGATGCTTGCTTGCCAGATTTTAAGCTTTATTTGGCTTGACTGGCTGAGGAGATTCACTGTTTTAATTTACAGTGGTAGATTTTCAATAGGGAGAAATACTGGCTTATATTAAACCTTTAAACTAGGAATACTTGGATACATATATTCACATGAAATATTTTTTTTTCTAAGGTTAAATGTTTATGAGGAAGATCATACCCATGTTCTGTTAATCACACCAAAATGAAGTTCACCTTCAACGTTAAAGTTGTCAGTTACACCTCCTGCATGTGTTTTCTTGAATAAATTGCAATAAAATTTGATGCTACCCACTATTATCTACAAAATTCCCTTTTTTGTTGTCCTGGAACTAAAAGTGTTATGAAAACAGAACAAAGGCATTAAATATATGAACCGCAACTGTGAATTGATTATACAAATTAGATCAGAAATTGATTCATTTCTCAAGCTTCACTGAAGCAAAAGAAGGAAAATTATTATCTGTCCAAGTAGAAATATGTCTGAGAGTAGACCATGTTAGAAATGAGATATCACAGAGCTGCAATGCAAATGTTTCAGCTGACTCTTCAATCCATAAATTAAGATTAGATTAGTCTTCCACTCTGAAATATATTCCAGATGGGGTTAACTAGCCTTACTATAATTTTAAAGGTATTAAAACATAGGTAAAAAAATAGAATACAGTAAGGTAGTAATCAAATGTTGAGGAATACATTTATTGCAGGAAGCTGTTTGCAACCTGCAGTTGAGCTGCTGGATGAGCTCTGAGTGAGATGAGAGGCCTTGAACTGCTGACTCTTTGCATAGCAAAGGTCCCAGGAACCTGTGGCCCAGGCAGGTGACACTCAGAGACATGGCAGGAGTCAAGTACCCTCAGATGCTTAGACCCTTCTGCATGCTTAGACTGTAAAGGTATAAAAGCCCAGGTGCCCACAGACTCACAGACTGTTCTGAGTTGAAAGGTGCCAAAAAGGACCACTGTGTCCAACTCTTAAATAAATGGTCTGCACATTGAACCCACAGACCTGGTATTATTAGCACCATGTTCTAAGCAGCTGAGATAATCTCAGGTTCCTGTGTTGGGGATCCGTCCTTGGTAGCACCCAGCTTGAATTATTTTGATAATCATTGCACTACAGTGAAATCATTTTAAGGTTTGGGATATCTGAGACTCTGCTATGAGAAACTTGTGGTCAGCCTGGCAAGGAAACCTGGTCTGAATGTGCAAGTGTGGGGTGTGTAGCTCTAAAGGGGCTGTGATCCAAGCTCAGGTGGTGCCAGACCGGCTCCTGAATGGAGGAACAGGGAAGTTCTTTAGCACAATTATCCTTCAAGTAAAAGTTTTTGGAACCAGATAAGAAGAGGTTTTAAGGATTTTTTTTTAACGTGCATGCATTTTATTCTAGTATTCTACAGTATGACATTAGAAGAGTCAACATATTGTCCTGAATATACATGCTTCCTTTCATCTGTTAGTCATTAAGAAAATTTTCACTCTCCTTACCATGAACTCTGCATATCATACTGTTTAATTGTATTAGATTCAAATGCTTACTGCTCTCCTGCCTTGAGCAACTCCAATGAAATTAGAACAAGTCTAGCTGTCTTTACTGTAGACAACCTAAAAGTGAATCAGTCCAAACAGACACAGTACACGCATATGCAAATTTTTCCCTGAAACACAGGGAACAAAACATATTTGGTAATTAGAATACAGATGCTATAGTAATTCAAGAAGGTGCTGGCGCAGCTGGATCTAATTGATAACATGCATTTATTATTGAATATTTACATGTTCAAAGTTTTTTTAATTCTGTTACTGAAAATGTTAAGACTACAAAATGAACCCTGTGTACTATTTTAAGACAAAAGGTTATGACTCTACCTACAGAAAATTCCAAGGATATGGTTGCCACACTTATGTGGTGTCATTTAATACTGGATTACTATTTATATTGATAAAGTGTGTTTCAGTGCTACAATGAGAGGCGGCAAACGTCCAGTTACCATGTTTTGAATGCAATTATTTTTGTGCATTCCCAGATCACTGTAACACAAAATTGTTGATCTTGTTCTAGATTACCCCTCTAGATTAAGGATCCTTTTGTAACACTTTTTTAACCTCCCTAGGTACTTTTACCATGATCAGTAACCCCTGACCTCGTCTAGTTGGCAGGCTGGGTGGACTGTGCTACTATGTTGCTACACAGCATCTGGTCTTTCAGCTGGCTCTCATGACTTTTAGGTTTTTATCCTTTTTAACAATACTGTTACTGTCAGTATTAATTGAATCATAGAATGGTGGAATAATGGAAGTGCACATCTATTGCAACATAGATCATACCACTGCCAAATTGAGGTTTAGTATGTTCTTTTATTTATAATTAAGGCTCCTTGCTTAGACCTTCAGGGCTACAAAGTCACTTTGGGAGTTCACCTCTAGCTCATTATCTACCTGTATTTTCTGTTTGCATATGCATGATTTTGTCTACAGATATATTAATTAATATAAACAGGTTTGTTTGAAACCTGTTTACTGGATGAATCAAATTATCGCTGTACCTGTTGTCTTTCACCTTTTCTACATTTCAGTCCTTGAGTAACCCCTACTCTTTATTAGTGATGACAGCTATGTCCCTCAGACCTCCTGAAAAAAACTTTAAATAGTGTGGGGATAAATGAGGATGGTGCTGTAGGTTATCTGTAGTGGCTGATCTCTTCCTCACTAGGATCGAAGAAAGCCCTGAGTACTCTCACTGAGACAGAACCATCAGACAAAACCACTATTTTTCCTACATCAAGGGGAGTTTGCAGTGCTAAAATTTCCTTGAATGGAAAGAGGGCATGGTAAAGAGCAGAAGATTCATGCTATGGATTTTGCTTTGCAAGGATTAAGCTGAGTGTTTGGAGACGTGGCTTGAATAAAGGGCTGAAGACAGAATGATGAGAGCTGTACATTGCTAATAGGAATTGCATATCTCTTGATTGATGGCTCCTTCTCAGCTTTCCTTCAGCCCCTTTGATTTTTCTCATTGTGGCCACAGCTGTAGCAACCGATAACAATGAACTAGATGTTACATATTTGTCTTTCTCAAAGGTAGAAGATCCCAAAACAGGTGTTGGTTTGGTCCAGTACACATGGGAGATTGTTTTATTTCCCCATTGCAGAGAAATGTTTTAAGGCTAATGATTCTTCATGGCAATGACTGCTGTTTTATTGGGTTTGTTTGTCATATAAAATGATTTTTGAAACTTTTTCATGTTCATGAGCAACAGATTACGAACTATTATGCACAGTTATGACTTTATATGCACTTCCATGAAATAATTCTTTTTTTTTCCCCCCAGGAATTCTAGAGGTTTTACACTGTGTGTTGGTAGAAAGCCCAGAAGCTCTAAACATTATTAAGGAAGGACATATTAAATCAATCATCTGTCTTTTGGACAAGCATGGAAGAAACCATAAGGTAGGTAAAGACTAAACAAGTATATTTAGAGGAACAAAGCAAGCTCATTCTGTGTGGAAGTTAATTTCAAATACTTTAATGCTGTTTCAATAATGAGGAATGAAACATGTTGGCATTTTGGCAATTTTGGCAAAAACATTGAAACACAAAAATTTGTGAGGGAAGTGGAAAGAATGTTTTAATGTTAGGAGACTTTTAGGATTGTTCTAAAATAAAACCACCGTGTTGGATGAATTACATGCCATTACATGTCTTCCAGTAACAAGGTATAGAGCATTACATTGCCTGAAGTAATTAACCATGATAATGAAAAGGTATTTAAGATTAAAAGAATCTTTTTTTTTCAGGTTTTGGATGTTTTGTGTTCCCTCTGTGTTTGTCATGGAGTAGCTGTGAGGTCTAATCAACATCTAATCTGTGATAATCTCCTGCCAGGAAGAGATCTGCTCTTACAGACGCGCCTTGTCAACCATGTGAGCAGGTACAAAGAGAAAGAAAAAAGATCTCTATTTATGAACAAAGGAAAAAACCCCAACTTGTGCTTAAAAGAAATAGTCACTACAGAAAATCTCTTTTACTTCCAAAACTTTTGTTATGATATTTTATACTTACTAGGATTTTAAATTCTCTTTGCCATAGTGATTAAATTTGAAACGTGGGTCAAAGGGAGCTGTCACAAGCTATAGCTGCCCTAAACTGTTTTAAGTCTGCAAAACTGTAGTCTCTTCTAAAGATTATGGTCTAAATCTAGCTGTGCATTCAAAGTATTGTCAACTGATGTCCTGTGATTGCCTTTATATTTATGATCTTATGAGGATTTCCTAATCACCTTTGATCAAAATTAAGAATCTAGTGCCAAACACCTTCATCATTGCCTAGAATATTTAAAGAGTGCCTTCACACTTCCTTTCACTGACAGAGTTTTAGAAGATATCTTTAGGCAGACATTAATAACATGATGAAGCTAGTACCATCTTAAATTGGTAAAGTATAATTTACAAATATTATTAAGTAAATGTTTTTCTAGAGTTTTAATTGATGCTGAGGCCAAAGAATGTGGCCTTGTGTGAAGATCTGTGTGATCTTCTTCTGCCTCAAACTTGTTTATTTTTAAAAGTCTCAATCATTGATTGAGAATGAAAATTGAAATACAGAAATAGTACTTATAATTCAGAGTTCACAGGATTTATTAGATGCTGAAAATCATAAAAAACCTGCACTGTATATTATAAGGAGGCTACTTAAAGCTAAAGGATCTGGGGAACTGATTGTCTGTCTTAACTTGGCATTGGTGGGGCCACACCTGGAATACTGTGTTCAGTTTTGGGTCCCTCACTACAAGGAGGACCTGGAGGTGCTGGAGCATGTCCAGAGGACAGCAATGGAGCTGGGGAAAGGTTTGGAGCACAAGTTTGATGAAGAGTATCTGAGGAAACTGGTTTGTTTACTCTGGAGAAAAGTAGACTCAGGAGAGACCTTATAACCCTCTACAGCCCCCTGTAGCCAGCTGGTGGTCAGCCTCTTCTCCCAAGCAACCAGAGACAGGGCAAGAGGACATAGCTTCAAGCTGCAGCAGGAGAGGTTTGGATTGGACATCAGGAAGAATTTTTTCATGGAAAGGGTGGTTAAGCATTGGAACAGGCTGCCCAGGGAAGTGGTGGAGTCATCATCCCTGCAAGTATTCAAGAAGTGATGGAACATGGCACTTAGTGCTGTGGTTTAGGTGTCATGAAGGTACTTGATCAAAGGTTGGACTTGATGATTATCGAGGTCTTTTCCAGCCTCAATGATTCTGCAATTCACGATTGAACTTCTGGGATCACTTTGGATCTTATACAAGGAACACAGACTTGTCTTTCCCAAAAAAGGTGGTAGAAAAAGCAAATTAATTGTTCCATATTTTTGCTTTGCATTAGAAAGGTGTGAACGAGAAGATTCTTATTCTTGCTGTTAAAAGGAAAAAATATTTTTTTCAAAATCAATAACGCCAAGGAATCATTGAAGAAATTTGGTGTTAGACAAAGACATGTATACCTTGATCCAAAAATATTTGGCAAAAGAACTTTCTAATGTATTACTGGAACTTGCTAAGACATTACTTTTTAACATACTTTTTCATGGAAAATTCTATTCACAAACCTCTTTTGAACAAGAGGAATTTGGCTGATTAGGTTGATTAAATTGTGAAGTCTGGAAAAAAGCATAATAATGTGCTACTGTGTTCAGGTGGAAAAGATTCAATTGGTGATCTTGCTAATAATTTACAAATAATATAAATTTTCTGGAAGATAGCTTTTATCAAACACATTATGTTTTTAAGTACATTAGATTTTTGACTTGGAACAATGTGAATAGTATCTATACTTAAACATTTGGCAAAAGACAACCCATATGCTTCTAGAAGGATAAGTGTATTGGTCTTACCTGATAAAACTTGTTATTTTATAAGGAACCAGATCAGTAAAGTCTGCTTTTGCACTGACTTGTATTTTAACCACCCATACGAGCCCTTCTTCCTCCCCCTGCATTCCCTCTACCAGAAAGCACACTGGGACTAGCTTAGAGCTACATTTTTGTTGATTAGTCAGCCTGAAAGGAGAAAGAAAATATTTATACAAGCAATAACCCAATCTAGTGGAGGAATGTGAAGACTACTCACTCAGTCTAGAAGTTTAAAAGACGTTTTGCAATATGAGTAACCAACCGTTGAAGAAATATAGCTACTATTGATTTTAGATGCTTCTGTGCTCTATGGCTTTAGTTCAAGATTGAATGTCTTTCTTAGTACAAAGCTGACACAGAAATGACTGTCTGGAGACAGATTTTTTTCAAATGAGGGTCTATATTCAATATTATCCCCAAAATCAGATTAGAAAAGCATAGGGTTTTTTTCCTTTTTTTCCCCCTCATGACCTTTAGATATGACTCTACATATTGCTCTTCAGCTAGATATTGAATAAGCACAGTAGTAACTCACCTTTTTTAAGTCGTCTTGTGAAGTACTGTAAAACCAGTAGCAGTAGGAGCATCAAATTGATATTAAGGATTTCTACAACCACTGCAAATTACTGAGTTATACAGGACTTGGAACAAAGAAGGAAGAGGTACAAGAGAATTTTGAAATAGAACGACTCTTCACTTTTGTATCTTTTTAAATGTTAATCTCTTGAATGGATAATCAGTGTTTCAGAATGCAGTTTTTCAGAATGCAGTTTGCTATGTAAAATTAGACCTGCCATGTGTGCTTACTGCACTTACGTTGGTAACTGGTGAATAGCTGTGATTTTTTTTGCAGGATTTAACATCTACTAATTGTTCAAACACATAAACCAATTACTACTGGCATCTCAGTGAGGATACTGTTTCAGTTACTGAAGCAAACATTTTTTTTAACTTAAAATGTATAGACCATTTTTCACCAGAATAAATGAATGAATAAATGACCAAATATACTGCCTTCTGGGAGCAGTAAGGTCTAAGATGTTGCCTAGAGGGTGCCTCAACTTGTCCAGAGCACAGATTGCTACCCATTGTTACTCTTCTCATGGGGGCATAAATGGCACAGCAAGCTGAAACCTGGATAGAATCAAGAAAGACTACAAAGCTTTGGGAGTGCAAGTGAAAAGTATTGGAGCTGAAGCTACCCTTTATTTCCACTTTTCCAGTTAAAGGAACAGGTGCAGCCAGGAGTCACATGGAAAAGCCAAAGGGTAATGGGTACAAGTATCTCCTGGGAAAATTCTGATTGGAGAACAGAGTAACATTTTTCGTAATGAGAAGAATCAGTCATTGGAATAATCTTGCTGGGAAATGGTGGATTTCCCAACATTGGACACTTATAAGATTCAGCAGGACAGTGTGCTGGGCCATCTTGTCCTAACCCTGCTTTTTGTCAAGAGAGGTTGCACCAGATGACCTTGGGGTCTTTTCCAACCTGCTAATCTGTGTGATTCCACAAAGTAAATTTACTTCAGTTGTTTTAATCACACAAAACAAGCCTGAAATTTGAGTCAATGAGAAGTATGCAGTAGTTCATCTTGTCTTTGAGATAAGATTTTAATAACTATTTTTATTCTTTCTGTTTAAGCATGCGACCCAACATATTCTTGGGGATTAGTGAAGGCTCAGCCCAATACAGAAAATGGTACTATGAACTTATGGTGGACCATCTAGAGCCCTTTGTGACTGCAGAATCAACTCATCTACGAGTGGGCTGGGCTTCAACAGAAGGCTACTCACCCTACCCAGGGGGAGGAGCAGAATGGGGAGGAAATGGTGTTGGTGATGACTTATATTCCTATGGCTTTGATGGTCTACATCTGTGGTCAGGTATTCTCTTGGGTATTTTGTGGTTGTTGTTTATTTTTGTTTAAACATCATAATTGTGTTTGCAATCCCGGTGAATTTGGTTTCAATAGCAGCAAAGTGACTCAGTTTTTTCAGCTGACACTTGGAACATACAGAAACAGTACCCTATATCAGAATATGATTTAAACTGACATTGTGCATTGAAAAAAATTGGTTTATATGAAGTAAGCAGGTAGACTAATAATTTACATTTCAGCCTGGGATTTTGGGGGATGGGTGGATAGGGGGACTGTGTGTTCATGGTAACTATGAAAATTTTATTTAAAACTTCAAAGCTGCAAAAATTGAAATATGACAAATAGTCATCTGGATTTGTAATTCCTATGTGGTAGTGTAAGAACAGTCTGAGAGATTTAAGTAACAGGACTCTTCATTATTGATTTTTGGTTTGTTTGTTTTTCAAGCCAGATTTTTATTATGGGTCTTTAGAAATTCAGAGATACTTTAGAGGTGAAGAAGATTTTTAAGTGTGTTTTTGCCATACATTTAAAACAAGGTATTTTTTATGTAGTGATGTTTTATTTGCATGCATTAAGACTGATCATTGCAAAACTTGCAGAATCAGATTCCAAGCTTGCATATGATGTATTTTCTCAGGTATTCATCCTTAAAATGTTCTTGGCTTACTTTGGATCTATTAGTTAATAATGATTTATGCATGAAACTGCTAGTGTTAGGGAAAGCTGAACTCAGTATCTAAAGCATTTTTATTTACCCTTCATTCCACAAATACCTTATTCTCTCTTCAAATTGTTTTAACTCACAAAATCAGAATAATGATAGCTTATTCTCTTTTTCTTAATCTGTTTCACAAGTTCTAACTTTTGTAAAAAGATTCCCAGATATCATTTGGAATGGGTAGTCCTACAGTTGCACAGTCCTGAACTTCTTGAAAGGAGATTTTACTGTGATTTCACCTTGCTGAGAATTTTTTTTTTTCTTTTGATTTTTGAGAGATTATTGGGCAGTGTTGAACTAGAGAACTGCCTGGAAAGTTGGAAAGGCTCATTGGATTGGCAGTCCTTTCCACTATAAAGATATGAGCAGGTTTTCTAAAGCACCTTAGCAGACGAGAGAGAATTTAGTGAATCAGCTGCGTCATCCAAAGTTTTTGCAGTTTTGAGGCATTGTGGCTTGATACTTGGAAAAGAATACAGTTTTACATTTCAAAAGAACTTTCCAATCAAAATAGCGAGGGATTTTATTAATAAATAATAGCATATCAACTGGAGTGGCATCTTAGGAAAGAAGCTGTTACTTAGCCTCTCATGTATAGTGAGAATTACTTTGGAACAATGATGCATAATTAATGTTATTACAAGTGTCGTGACTGAGTTTGACAGAAAAAGTGTTATTACAGAAGAACCAGAAAATAATGAGCTAACCAAGATAGCTTTTGTACTTAAGGTCACTTTTAGAGAGGAAACAAAAGATTTCTGAAAGTTATTTTTCTATGCACTGCAAACTTTTCAGTCAGTAATGTAACAACAGAAAAAATAACAGTTGTTTGTGGTTCTCAAGTCAGTAATCCTGCCAAACAAAATAGGTCAGACCACACTTGTATCTGCATATTTTTCTATCTGTTGTGGATGCAGCTGGTAGATTTGAAAAGATTTGTGTCTTCTTTCTTAGCCGATATTATTGTGTGACACATAGATACCTCTCAGACATGGAGAACTTTAAGCTGCTGCATATTGAAAATCATGGCCTTTCCTTTGCTTCCACAATCCCAGGCTGCATCTTGATAAGTCTCTGCAATGGCACTTTAAGAATAAACTTCTTAGCATGAAACATTTACTGTATTAATGAATAGCAACAATAATTTCTGCCCCCAAGTTTCTGTTCTGGACCAAGCCTGTATGAAAATCACATATAATTTACATTTGGTTCTTCAGTCCTGAAATGACCTTTTGTGGAGAAGTGGAACTCATAGATCCTTAAAGCCTAGGGTCAGAAAAGGCATTTAGATAATTTAGATCTAGGCATTTAGATCTACTGTGTATTCATCAATGACCAATACATATTTCTGTTAACAGTTAGACTTGCATTGGTCTTCATAACCTTTATTTGGCTATATTTTAGTGTCCAAAAGGTATCTGGTCTCAAGTAGTATTCTTTAAGCTGGTGAAATATCCATTCTTCATTAGTAGCTCTTTTAGAGTTTAGTTATCCCTGCCATTAAATAATTATCCCCTTCTGTGATTTACTTTATACTAACTCTCACCTGTGATATTTTCATCTGACAGTATCACAAAGTAATTTTTCATATATAGAGTTTTGGAAGTTTTGGTATTTTTTTTTTCCTCAGGGGTTGGGGAGATATGTGCATGAAAATTCACTTGTAGAAAAATTACTGAGATTTTATTATTTTTGCTTCTGATAAAACCATATGCCATCAGCTTCTTGGAAATGTAGTGCTAGTTAAATCTTTCATGTTTACAAAAGTTGGACGACCTAGTTAAAAAGTTAGTGCTCTGTTCTAAGTATGAATCATGGCGTATCTCTTGCAGACAGTGCATAAGTTATTTTTGGAACACGTGTAGACATGTTTTCAAACAGCTTCCATGGTTTTCCAAAAATTTTATACTGTAGATGGCAGTAAATTTCAGACACAATGATTTTCTGTTTCTGAATTCTATAGCTTGTCTTGGGAAGCAGGTGTACTTGTGTAAATAGAATTTGATGTAAGATAGAATAATCTTTTAGAATTAATAAAAACTGATTAAAAAAATATATATAACTGAATAGATATGCCTTAAAAATGCAGCTGTCTTTGCATATTGCTGAAAAATGCTGGTTTGCAGTTTAATTATGAAACTGAATGGTAACATCTCATACAAATTTGGAAGACTACCATGATGTGGCCATTAACAGGGAGTACCTAATTTTCCATAAATAATTCAAAGTGAGATTGTTTTCTTTGTTTAAATAATAAAGAAATGTATACTAGGTTCCATACTAGCGACTAATGGCTGTTTTCAGTTTGCACTTCTGTAATGTAAGGAATAAAATGTAGTTTTCTTGGTTTTGACTGTTTATATGGATATCAGTAATTATTCTCACTTACATTAAATGTAATTAAGTTTTATTATTTATGATTGAAATAGCTGTGTTGATATGCCTGTATGCTGCTATTCACTATATTGCAAGCTTAATATCAGGTCTTGGATGTCATAGATTAGATATTTGTGTATTAATGTTCTTGTGCTCTAAAGTGATGTTTTCATCTTTTTTAGGCTGCTGTGAAAACCAGTGCGGTTCTCATAAGTTTCACTAAATGTGCCTCTGTTACTTCCACAGGTTGTGTAGCACGAACAGTAAATTCTCCCAACCAACATCTACTAAGAACTGATGATGTTATTAGCTGCTGTTTGGACCTGAGTGCCCCCAGCATCTCTTTCCGAATAAATGGTCAGCCAGTTCAAGGAATGTTTGAAAACTTCAACATAGATGGCCTCTTCTTCCCCGTTGTCAGCTTCTCTGCAGGAATAAAGTTAGCATCCCATGGAGTTGTTTGGTTTATTTTGTTTTTTTTTCAAGCCTGCTTATTTTTTTTTCCTCTATAGATGAATATGCTGAATATTTCCCTGGCTGTCTGCTCTCATTTCTTGTTCTGACATCTGGTTTTTTTTTTGGCAAAGTTCCAGTTCTTGGATAGTGAGAACAACAAAGAAGTCCTGAAGACACAGTCCATCTGTTGCTTTTCAGCAAAGCAGTGTATTCTGGTGGTTTGCAGACATATCTTAGAAACACCTTCTTAATAATTTCTTTGCTGACACATTGCTACACATTCACTCCAGGGCAGCATTTTGCATCAGCCTTTGATATTAAAAATATATTTTCCCAAACTCACCTGTTATGAGGTAGTAACTATTATTTAAAGAGGCGTCATCTGCACTTACCTTAAGAAATAGTGGTCATACATTTCCTTTTCTGCAGCATGAGTTAATACAAATTCAATCTGTATTCTGGTTGCGGTATTGTTTTTTTATAAAATTTCAAGTCACACTTGAGGTGCCAAACATCTTCTTCCACGTATTGAGCAGTTTGAGACTATAATATTAAAAAAGATTGTGTGGTGTTCCAACGGGGAGACCAATGTTATCAGGACTGGCAAAGGTGAAGGCTGAAAGCTGATTTCTGTTGGAGGCAGAGCAATGTTCTCTGAGGGATCATTCAAGGAATACCACAGAAGCTAAGAGTTATCACACAGAGCACACTCCTATTTCTTACTCCAGATGCAAAATACACTCCTTTAGACTTTGCTTTTGATAGTACAGGAGATAAAATGTAGTAAAATTATAGATCTGCATGCTACAAAATGCAAAACTATAAACCTGCATGCGTTATTTCTGTTATCAGAGAAATTATTGACAGATACTCTGTGTGCTGAATGCAGATTTTGAGTGTGTACTGGTACAGCATTAACAAAAATCTTGTAAGATACTCAGTAAACAGAAAAGATACAAAATTCTTCTGGTTTAAGGCTAGTTTTATGGGTGTTTTTTGATTCCTTCTGGATGGCAATGTTCTAGGAAGATTTTTCAGTATTATGTCATTGCTATGTCAGGTTGGTATTATGTCATTGCTACACCATTATTACCTCACTCACTTGAATTTTTCAGTAATAAAAGGCCATGACATATTTACCATTTTGTCATGAATAAAAGAGTGATTTCCCCTGGGCTTCTATTAATATGACAAATAAAAGTTTTAGGGAAGGAAATTTAGAAGTTTTTGTATTGTGTCCTAAAGGTTTAGTGTTTTGTGACAGAAAAGAAAGAACCACAGGGTTCTAGGTTCATTTCTCAAATGAGATTGAATGGAGACCTCCTCAATGGAGAGAGTTCTGAAGTGCTTGATTGATTACTCTGGGTTTTAATCTCTGCCTTCGGAGACTCAAAAGGCTGCTTCTTACTTTATAGGTGTGCTGAGTAAACTGATTATTCTCTCTCTCAGAGATTATTGGTCTCATGATTTAAAATGCCTTCAGTGAAGTAACATTAACTAGAAAAAAGAATAGTTTACTTTTCCTGTGTTTTTTCGACCTCCTACATCATAAACTTCAGCAGAAGTTAGAGGAAGTTGAACTGCAAACAATGAAAAGAAGCTGCAACATTGACATTTTTTTCCCTTTTTTTCCCCCTTTTTAAAATAACATTTAATATTCTTTACGCTTAGAGACTGACTACACTTTCCACCTGAGGTGTCTTGGTTGTCTAAAGTAATTCTGATATTTACAGGGTTCGTTTCTTGCTTGGAGGTCGCCATGGAGAGTTTAAGTTCCTCCCCCCACCTGGATATGCTCCATGCTTTGAAGCTGTCCTACCAAAAGAGAAGCTGAAAGTGGAGCACAGCCGAGAGTACAAACAAGATCGTAGCTACACAAGAGACCTACTGGGTCCCACTGTCTCTCTGTCACAAGCAGCTTTCACTCCAGTTCCTGTAGATACCAGCCAGGTATGGAAATGGAAAGATTGCATTTTCTTTTTTAAACACACACATATTACATGCCTATTTTACTTCATCTGGTTGAATTTGCACCTTGTCCCAAACATTTTTTTCTTGGGATTTTTTGAGAGATCTGGTTTGTACAAAGTTTGTCTGTTATGAAAGTTTGGGTGGTGTGTCAAGCAACTTATTTGTAATAGCCTCTTCCTCTTATCTCTTCTCTCTTTAGATTGTTTTGCCTCCCCACCTGGAAAGGATTAGAGAAAAATTAGCAGAGAACATCCATGAACTTTGGGTTATGAATAAGATTGAGCTTGGCTGGCAGTATGGACCAGTATGTACCTTCCAACTTAATTTTCTGTTAATTGCATAGTATGATTCAGCACATTAGTTTCAATGTACTAATGGACTGCATTTTTCATCAATCCCCCAAAATTAGTGAGGTTTAAAACACCTTCCCACCAAGAGCATGTGGAAATCAATGGCCCTTGGGCATTTCTGGACAAAAATTCTCATATTAAAGCTATTGGTGCTGAAATTTTCAGTCTAAGTGTCAGCATAGAAAGCACATAGTGAGTTTTTTGCCTCTTATTTGTTCTTGGAGCAAGACGTTCAACTGACTGGTGGAGTAAGCCAATGAAAACAGTTATTCTTGGTTCTCTTTACATGTGCTGAGTGACACTACTCTTTTACAAGTCCCAGATAAGTATTGCCTGTAGGAAATTCCCTTAAATCTGATATTTTTCTTTCTTTTTCTCCACTTCTTCAGTCTCATGTCTGTACTAGGTGCTCTACGTAACAATTTTCTTATCTCTTTCCTACTTTTCATGGAGTAGAAAAAGAATTTTCTTTTTAAAGTTAATCAGTAAAAAATTATCATGTTATTATGCTTGTTATTTGTTTCCCAAATGCTGTTTTAGGAAGAAATATTGCTATGAAGAGTATATAGAAATGTGCTGTAGGTACTAGATAGAATTGTAAAAGCATGTATATATTCTATTTTTTGTTACTAAAAAGATTTTGGTCTTCTGAGGAGTTCAGGTTACAGATTTAAGGTAACTGGGCATAAGTATTTATTTGGTGTAGCATACAGCAGTACTTAAAAAAATATGATTAACAGAGAAGATCTCTAGATTTTATTGTAGTTAATTTCCCCACCAAATCAAACGCAAAACCACAGTTAAATTAACGTGTCAAAACATTTTAATTGTGGTGTAATCATACCAGCTGTGAAGCAATCTGCAGGAACTCTTAGTGTGCCATTACATATCGAGAGTCTAATTGTACAGTTGAACACTATTTAAACTATATATGATAAGTATCAAGCAGTGATAAAGTTAGTTCTGTTCAAAATGAAAATAGGTGTTGAATCTTTTAAATTACCTTGCTTTAATGCATTGTGGTAGGATGTGCTCTCTTTGGGATCCTGACAGAGTATATGCTGATCATTTTCTGCAGGTTGATTTCTTAATCATACTGGTTCCTCACAAATGATTTTATCAGTTTCACAGAATCACAGAATAAGCTGAGTTGGAAAGGACCCACAAGGATCATCCTATCCAACTCCTGACCCTGCACAGCACCATTCCCAAGAGTCACACCCTGTGCCCAGGAGTGTTGTCCAAACACTTCTTGAACTCTGTCAGGCTTGGTGCTGTGACCACCTCCTAGAGGAGCCTGTTCCAGTGCCCAGCCACCCTCTGGGTGAAGAACATTTTTCTAATACCCCACGTAAACCTCCCCTAACACAACTTCAGACCATTCCCATGGGTCCTGTCACTGGTGACTTCAGAGAAAAGATCAGGGTCTGCCCCTCTGCTTCCCCTCATGAGGAAGCTGGAACTGCAATGAGGTCTCCCCTCAGCCTCCTCCAGGCTGAACCAACCAAGTGACCTCAGCTGCTCCTCAAATGGCTTCAACTCCAATCCTCCACCATCTTCACTGCCCTCCTTTGTGAGGCCGCCCCAGTGCAGAGCAGAGCAGGACAATCCCCTCCCTTGCCTGGCTGGTGATGCTGTGCCTGATGTCCCCCAGGACACGTTTGGCTCTCTCAGCTGCCAGGGCACTGCTGGCTCATGGGCTCATGTTCAACTTGCCACTGACCAGGGCCCCCAGATCCCTTTCTATGGCACTGCTCTCCAGCATCTCATGCCTTGGTCTGTCCATACATCCAGGGTTGCTCCATCCCAGGTGCAGAGTCCAGCACTTTCCATGTTGAATTTCGTGGGGGTGGTGATTTTCCAGGCCTGTAATTTGTCCAGGTCTCTCTGCAGGGCCTCCCTGCCCTCCAGGGAGTCACCAGTTCCTCCCAGTTTTGTTTTGTCTGCATTTAAGCCACTGTTGCCAATTCTAGTTATCTGAATTCATGCACTGCAGTTACTGAGTAGCAGGGGAAGGCATGGCACAGAAATTAGCTTGTGTAGATGCACACAAGTCCTCTAATATTAGATTTGGTCTTTTTAGTTCAGAGCAAGATGCACTGTATGTAGTAGCTAGTGGTGTTTTTTCACCAAGTCTAAAAGTTTAAAGCCTGATTGACAGACTTTTTAAATGACCCTCCAGATTATTAAAAATATCTGTTGTAGCATTTTATATTCCTCCTACATATCTGCATCATCAGATCTGTATGTTGTATTACCAAAGTGATACCCTCTATTACATGTCCTATTACTACTGCATTCTATGCATGTAACAAAGTAAAATAGCAAGTTAATGTAGAAAAATTATGGACTTTATTAATTGGCTTAATTTTAGGTCTGAATATGTGTGCTATTGAAATAATCAGATGCATCTGCATATCTTTGTTTCTGTTCAATGTCACTGCATGTTTAAAGCCAGCCACAAAATTTAAGAATTGATAGATATCATGCGTTCTGCTACTAATGTAATTTTTTTGCAAGGCAGTAGATTTTTGTTTTGTTCTCAGAAAAAAACAGGAAACCGGAAGGTAACCTGCAAGATATGTTACCTATACAACAGAATAATTATACACAGAAATAGCATCACTAGGGGAAATAAATGCATTTGGATTTCTGAGGAAAATACCTGATGTCCAAGACTTAAATTAGCTGTACACAGATCTAAACTCAGAGACTATACTTAACTTTTTTTTAACACAGGTTACCATAGATCTTAGGAATCTGTAAATAAACATTTTCAGTGCTACTAAAAGCTGTTTCTCATTTTATCATCTATTGAATTTTATAAGTAGTTTGACAGTTGAATTGTGTGTATTGTCTGTCCAAAGAACATTAATCCCATCAAATCAAGATAAATACCCCCTGGAGACTGTAAAGATTTTTCAGTCCAAAACATAAATGCCTGCTGTTAAATTTGAGAATTATGTGCTTGGATCAAAATGCAAAAACTACGTAACTCAGCAACGTTATAGAGAAATGTGATTTTTTTCACGACATTAAATAAACTAGATCAAGTAGTAGTGTAAATATCAATTTTGAAAAGTTGTAATGATTAGGCTTCTTAACTTCAGCTGTTAACATTCAGTTTTCCAGCGGAACTATCTGATTGATCAAAAATCAACAAATGTTAGTTGATCAAAATGTTAATTTTCAATAACTTCCACTTTGCAGATTAAAGGTTAATATAAACGGTGAACTTATGGTCCATCAAAGATTGACGCGAAAATTTTACTGTGCTGATGTTAACAATTGTATTGGTGTCTTTTAGGTAATATTTTCAAGCTAATGTATTTTATCAAGCCTTTGTAGATGTTGTTGGCTGAACTCTAGCGCGAGATCCTAAGTTGAGAGCTGTGGAGTGCTTGGTTATCACAGCCTCTGAAGTTGCCTTTCTTGGTTATGGCCAGTGTTAGACTAAAACTGTGTAGAATAGAGGAGTTTAAAAATGTTTTTGATCAAATTTGCAAGTTTATAAAATGTAGGATTTTGTGAATTACAGTCTGTATGGCTCTCCTATCACTACACTAAAAGTAAATTCATGTTCCACTCATATGTGACTTCCTAACAGTCACATTCTGTTTATGGCACTGGAAATAACTTAGAAACAAACATTTTTGGAATTAAGGGATGGGGAAGATTTCTTTTACATTGTTATTTTCATTGGGTAAGGATTTCATTACTATCTGTATCAACATATTTATGCAAACTGGATGTAGAATTTTTGAAACATGGGAATGAAGATGAGATGGTACTTTATGACTGTATGTTAAAACAATATACATTGCACTGTTCTTGAACTTTGCATATTTCCTGTGAACATCTGTATAATAGCATGTACAAATTAGCATTTATTCCACTTGAGATATGCAAATCTGAAGTTTATTTGCAAATGCAAATTGTGCCTTTCTTGAACACAATGATCATGCTCTGAGAATATAGAATACTTTCTGTTTTGAAATATTGTCCAGTTTGAATAATTCTAACAGGATCAGCTTTAAGTACCTTGTGAATTGGACTAGTTTTAAATTTCTTTTAGTTTTTAAGGCACATTAAGTGTATTTTTTAACTTTTTTCTCAGGTTAGAGACGACAACAAAAGACAACACCCCTGCTTAGTGGAGTTCTCAAAATTGCCGGAGCAGGAAAGAAATTACAACTTGCAAATGTCGCTTGAAACACTGAAGTAAGTTGCTAGAACTTTTGAAGTTTATAGTTATCATTTCATAAGGAGATGCAGTTTCCAGAATTATAAATTGACACACAAACTAAAATTTGATGTATAGGAGAGGGTAATAATATGCAAATGAAGGAGTGAGATACATTAATGAATTATGTATTTGGCAGTGAAAATGACTTGGAGAGTCTTTTTAGAATTATTGTGGTAATTCAGACATTTTTCATCTAGGAGGAAAGAAAGAGATCCAAGCTTTGAAAAAAACCCAATCTTTGCTTCTTATTTCGTTTAATTCAATTTAGTTTAATTTCTTTTAATTTTCTGTATTGATAAAACACACTTTGACACTCAACAGATATTTAAATTAAGAACTTTGCTTCAGGACCCCTTGCTGCTATTTCTGTGTCAATGTCCATGTTGCCACAGAACAAGCAGTAGTAGGCATTCCGTCTTTTTGTGGATGTGTGTTTAGATGTGTGAATGTCATGGAAGCTCTCCATCTGGAATGCTGGAAAATTTCAATGGGACATTAAAGGGTTTGTTGAAGTAATCTGGTTTTCTGGTTTACAAAGATACAATTCCTCGCCTCAGCTTTGTCAATCAAGGAGGTGTGAGTTCTTACTTTGCTGTGAATTAACTGAACAATCTATTAGTGTAAGTAACTTCTCCCATATATAGCCAACATGGAGAAATATTTCTCAAACTGATAAATGCTTGATGGTAGATGTGGTTCTCCAGTCACCCATACTTGAAATCTATTCTTTCTTCTTTTTTTTTTTTGTTATAATATAGTTGCCTTTTAATATTCAGAGAGTTTACAAAGGATGCACTTCTGCATGTGATATTACCTTTCAGTGAAAATTTGTCCTATATTATTAAAATCTTTGTCATGTAAACTGATAGTGCAATATAACGTTTATACTCATAATAAAAGGACTTTATGTCTTCATAGTAGAAAGCTAGGTAGAACACTCCTTCTAGAACTTCTTGCAGATTTCTTTTCAGGCCAGCCTCTCTGCACTATTTACTGATCTACTGTTCCCACTGTAAATAAATTACTCAGTGAAAAACTGAGTACTTAAGGTCATATTTATGACCCTAAGTGCTAAACAGTTTCCGGAGGGATAGTTTGCCATTATTTAGAGGTAAAGCATTCAGAGAGAAATTGAACTGGAAGCAAGAAAATAAGTTCACATTTTCTATGGGTAGATATTAGAATTACAAGGAAAGTTTTTGAGCATTTCCCATCAGCAGAGCAATGTGCTAAGGATTCAGAATACATTCTTCCTTTCTCTTTAATGAAACTACAAAAGATGATGTCATTAACTTTCACTATGGTTGGATCTTTTCCTAGAATACTCTATATAATATAGCTCAGGCAGCAGAAAAATCGTGCTCTCATAATTAAATGCACACTGCTAATGTACCACCAAGTATTGAACAAATTTAACGAGATCTTAGATGATTACTGATTCAGTATCCAGTGCTTTTCTATACTAACCCTGTAAAAAACCCCCAAGTTTTTGTTTTATAAACATACAAGTTATGGATTACTCTTCTTTTTTTTATTAATTTTATTGCTTACTCGAGAAAGAGTCTTTCCATTAAATAGATAATACCCAAAATATAAAGCATTCAGTCCTTCTATGTGTTTCAAAATTTGTATGCTTACTGAATTAAGTCTTCCTTACCTCCTTGTAAGGAAGACTTGTAAGTCCTTGTTTTCTGATAAAGGAAATTCTGATTTTGTAGCATTGAGTTATTTATCATGTAGACATCTGTTGTGCAGGGACTAGGAGAGTCTTGCTCAGTTTGTTTCTACATGCTTGAAAATGTGGAAAAATTAGTGCACTTATCAGTTCTAGGTGATCCATAGGTGATGAATTGTAACCTATATTGACTATTTCTTTACTAGATGTGTCTAGTCTACTAGCTGTCAATCTTGACAGAGGGAAAAAGGGGAAAAGGGAAAGAAAATGTTATTTTGAAACTTCTAATAATTTTCTTTACAATTTGCATCCAACTGCATACTTGAAATAGTTGCACGATATGGAGAATAATGCTGACCGTAATTGTGTTTTCCTTCGTGGTTTGTTGCCTGTTTTGCTGCCAGATAAGAGAGTAAGAAACCAAGGACGATTTAAGTCATATTATCTGATACAACTTTTTTTTTTCCATATACTGGGATCTTTGTATATTTTAAGTATGATTGAATACTTTTATGAGCTATAAAAATTACATACTGTAGGAAATGTCAAGATGCAGGAATGAGTTGCCTCTGAAAATGTCATGTGATTAAAATATGCTTGCTCATACTGTTTCTGCACATGCTTATATATATGTTTTATGGTTTGGTCTTGCATATTTTTTGGGTGTTCTTTCTTATTATTTTGTGACTGACTTTCCCATTTCTGTGTATTTACTTAGTCTTGTGTGATAATTACATCTACCATTGTGATGATGAGCGCTACATTCAGCCACTTTTAGTTTTCTTGCTTAGGTTTGAAGTGTTTTAATGGTCTTTCAGATCCTGCTAGTACAATCTGGTTTTTTATCCTCCTGTGGCACTCTTATTTGAATTTTGTTTGGGTAGAGATAATTCCTGGCTTACATTACAAGAAAATTAGGGTTACCAGAGGTTAGCTCCTCTGTACTGCATTTCACTATGTTCTCCTACTTATGCTGGTGATAGCTGCATAGGAATCATGTACTATTAATACCAGTTGAAATTTAGCTGCATGAAGTATTCTTGGCAGATAGTGTGTTTTGCAGGAAGGGGCCACTGGATATTAGATTCCTCATTTCTGATTTTGCTGTCTAATTTAAAATCAGGATTCACAGTCCAGAGCAGTAGGGCTTACTTCAGGTAGCTAGCACTAAAAATATGCTGTAAGAATCTCCTTGAAACAGACAATTCATCTGCCAAGAGAAATAATGTTAGAAGAGTATTTATGCTCTTTTATTTTTCCTCCAGTCAGTTCAAGAGCAGTAAATATAGTTAAAACAAGACTAGAAAATATTGTTTTAGCTAGTGGCAAGAAAAAATAAAAACCTTGTTTGACTCCTTTCTTCCACTTCAGGAAAATTTGGAATGGAGTCCAAGGTATTTACACCTGTGAATTCTTCTGTAATCAGTTTCTATCAACAATATGGTTATCATCCTCAGATTTTGAGAAAATTCTCATCTGACTCCAAAGTTAGGTCTCTGACTTTTGTCTAGGATTTCTGTTAATTTCAATGTCAATATTTTATTAATCCACCTAGAGTAAAGAAAGACTATAAGCCAACACTGAATATGAATGCAGGAACAAATAATTAATAATTTACAGATCAAATCCTGGAGACAAATGAGACAAAACTTATGCTGCTGAACAGTGTGGCTATAAGAAAAGCAAGAAGTCTGAAGTAATCAGAAACCCCATTAGTACTGTTGACCCTGTTTTAAGTTTATATAAATAGTGTTTGTTTTCTGAAATGCACTGCATTTTGCAGTCAGGCCACAATGGGCTGGTTCAGTGGCTCTGTGGTATAAGCCTTGTTGTAGGTACAAAACACTGTCTAGATTAAATGAGATGGCAGTTCTGGCCTAATGCTTATCATGCATTCTGCTGTCAGTTCTCTCTTCAGTAGTGTGTCCTAAAGAAATCTAGATCCAGCTGAAATCTCTAAATAATAGCGTCCTCAGAAAGAAGACACATTCTAAGGATAAGTGATATTTTATGCCTTTTTTCTTTTTATATCTGTTATATAAGTAATAAAACATATAAAGGTGTGTATGAAGCAGTATGAGTGAGTATGTAAGTGGTATAAATAACTATATAAAGCAGAAATAATATTTCAAGGGCAATCTTCAAACTGATACCTCATAAATGAAATATACTATATGATAGCTCCATTTTGAAGTACTTTACTCATATTTTACTAAATTTTTTTTGAAATCTTTTGGTATTTTCTTAACACTATCAGAAAGCTTATTACATATACAAAAAGGCTGGTGTTGATTTTTCCATATTACATTGTAATAATTTCCATAGGCCTCATTTGTTTTATAGTGCTGTTTATAGGCACTATAGTGTGCCTATAAACAGTAGGAACTCTAAATATTGAAATATTATCAGTAATTAATGTCTGATTTCTGTGCCCTAGAACCCTGCTGGCATTAGGCTGCCATGTTGGAATTGCTGATGAACGTGCTGAAGAAAAAGTGAAAAAAATGAAACTTCCAAAGAAGTAAGTTGAAATTCAATGTGTCTTCCTGTTAGGCAGTGTGAATTAAGTGAATTCTATTTTAACAATTCAATATTTACACTGCTAATTTTATTAGTTCTTAGGCATGCACGTACATGCATGAATTCTCAGGAATTTTCAGAAATTTTTACGTACCATAATTCACAGCTTTTCTTCCAGATATTTTTCACCTGATGTGTAGACAAATTTTAGGGTTTTTTGTGCTATGTTGTAATGTCTGACATTCATTGTTATTTCTTTCTTTTATATATTGTGTGTATCCCAGAGACTTTGTAAATAATTTTTACAGTAAATTTGCCCATGTATTTTACTGTGCTGCAGATATTGAAAGGTGACCCTTTTGAAAGTTCTCAAATGGCCATGACTTGAGGTGTATAGAAGTGGTACAACCACCTGACTTTTTTCTGAGTGATCTGTTGGCAGCAGCATTGGTAGGGCTGAGCTTAGCCCGGTATGGTACAGTGGACTCCATGACCACAGCTCTGAAACAAGCTCTCATGGCCCAGTCAAGTTGCCCTGGCTTCTTAGCACCAGTGTACACACAGAATTTGGGAATAAGGAACTTGGGAACTTGGGCACAGTTGAGATAATGGAACTTTAGTTTCACATGCCTGTCTGACAGCCCTACTGCCCAACATACACTTGAGCCCATGATCCTTAAGGAGGATTATATAATATTTAAAAAGTCAGAAAGGTAAATGCCATAATTTTACTAGGAGAGAACTTTGGCATGGTCTGCTATTCCTGAATTTAAGACAGTAATTTAGTTTCCTTGGTTATGACTCAGAGCAATGGTTAGTGCTGGTTGCTCAGTTCCTGCCACCAGTAGCAACTCATTGCTCTTTGCAGGAATGTGCTCTGTGCAGAAATAGCTGTTCCTCTGGTATTGCAAATCTCCATTTTTCACAGCAATCCTTCACTGACCTTTGTATTACATGCAGTCCCTGAGGCCAGTGCAATAACCTCCAGCACGTTTAACTAAAGCACGTCTTCTTTCTTCCTTTTGTGAGCCAAAACCCTGTGCCTCATTCTGGCAAGATTCCTGCAGGCTTCTCGCTAATACTTTACTACCAGGTATCTGTAAGGACCTGGACCATCAAGTCTTTGATATCTACCACACTGCACAGATTTACATACCATTGATATTACAGTTTCAGAATCCCTGATGTGGTGGCTTTGCCAGAATGAATGGGAATAAAAGCAGGGTATTAATTTAAGTACCCCCCAAACTGTTCTTCAGTTTTGGTATCCCAAAATAACTGTATATCTCTCAAAGAAGAAAAGATATCTAGGGCCTTCTGTGATATCATTCTGAATTTCCTGGGCAGAAATAAATGTGCATTTGCAAGATTCTTCAAGTGAATCAAATTTCCTGCTTTTGACAAACTGCAGCTAGATCTCAAGTCTGAAGAAATTATACTTTCTAATATAAGAAGACCAGTAATGTTGAGTCTTTTTAATGTCATTAACCGTCATAACTGTAGAAACCTGAAGTCATACCATACGTATAAAGTTAGAATTTTGATACCTCACATATAATGGATTGAAAAAACTAGCAAAAAGGAAAGGAAAACATTGTGGCTATATCTTAAAAGCTTGTGCAGGGGAGCGTGACAGGAAAGAGCAGAGTAATTGCCAACCTGACAAGTGCGCTAATTTCCTATATTTCACTGTTTCCATTACCATCTTGTCTTACTCATCTCACTGAAGTGACTTCACAGATACCTAGGAGAGGTAACTGTGAGGGCAGTGAACTCCTGTGGGGGCTTGCTGTAATAGAAACCTGCAGATTGGGAACTATGTGGATGACTAATTTTGGAATGATGTTCTTGGATTGTTGTTTCCTAACTCAAATTTTTCTTTTTATTGTGGTAATTTTGAAGGAAGATTCAACCTCTTATTTATAGATGCTAATCACTCTTAAATACCTGGTTGTTTTAAATTATTGTTTTCAACAAATTATTTGTTTAAATGTATTTTAAAATGGTTGTTACAGAAGAGAATTAATTAAGATTGGTAAAGTATTTGAATATTTTAGGATATAAATGGGGATAAGTACTGTTTAATTTTATGCGTTTCACTCTGTCAGTACAAATAAAGAAAATACAAGAAAATTGCCAAATTATTTAGAAAATAATTGAGCAATTATTTAAACTAGTCATTCTTTATGCACCCCAGGGTGTATAATTTCAATGAGAGAATGTTGTTGTTTATTTTCCACAGACTGTTTTTGTTTCAATCAAAATAGTGCTTTGTATGCTGGAGGAGAAATAGAATCATAGAATCATTTAGGTTGAAAAAGACCTTTAATGCTTTATGTCTTCTATTGGAAATTTCTATAATTAATTAGAAGGGAATAACTTTATAAAAGTAGCAATCCTAGGAGCACTAAAAAAAGTGAGGAAGATACCTTTCTATTCTGAAGTCATGCGTAAATTTTAAACATTTGCTCCTATGATTTGAAGGATAGTTAAGGTATGAATTATTATGAAGACATTTTAAGGTGGATTTCAAAACTGGTCTTGAGTAAGGTCTTTGACCTGCTCTGTCTCTTAGCATCCCTTTATGTAACAGGAAGAATGTATTTTCTTGTTTCAGTAGGAATTAGATAGAATTTAATAAGTATTGTCATCTGCTCAGAGGTAGCAATAATATTGTTGATATAAGCATTTAGATAAACAACATCTTAATCTGCTACTTTGAATATGTGGCATTACTAAAATACTTTAAAAACATTTTTAGTTCAGATCTTTTTTGGTAGCTTTCATTACCAGTTACTTCATCCCATCAAGATGCAATTAGCTTGAAACAGAATCAAAATAAAAAACAAATCAGTAAATCAGTACATTATTATTCTTTATGTTCAAAAGCAGATATCATTTTTGTGTAGATATGTTGCATAGATGTTATTTCTTTCTTTTGTGGTTTCTCTTAATTTTTTTTCTTGCTAAAAAGTAACTGCAAGTTCTGATTTTTTTCCGAACAGCTATCAGTTGTTGAGTGGATATAAGCCAGCACCCATGGATCTGAGTTTTATCAAACTGACCCCTTCTCAAGAAGCTATGGTGGATAAATTAGCAGAGAATGCTCACAATGTGTGGGCAAGGGACCGTATAAGGCAAGGCTGGACGTATGGCATCCAGCAGGTAAGTGCTAACTTCAGACACTTAAAACAGCACTTATCTATTGAGATATTTCACAGCTAAATGGAAATAATGGTGGCACACAGTCGGGAAGAAACAGCTAGTGAATGTAAGTTTGTCAGTCAAAGAAAACAAAAATATATAATTTAAAGCAATTCTGCTAAATAGCAGTATGAGACTCTTTTACAACCAGTGTTAAAAACTTCGTGGTATACTCCTGTATGCTATCTAGATCTCAGGGTGAGAAAATTGCATGCAGGAAGTTAATGTGCTCCAGTATTTTAGGAAATGTAAATATTGACTTTCACTAGGGGAATAATTTAAATGTTTGCAGTTCTGGGAATTGAATAATTTTGTTTATCCAGGAAAATCAGAATGTAAACTTCTAGTAATAACTTTGCTAATATGTTATATTTCTTGGAGAAGCTGTGTTTAACTGAGAATAGTTAAATCAGTCTCAAAGTTCCAGTCCTACTTTAGTTGTTCTGCTCCAGTGAATAGGAATATTATTTGGTCATTATCCCAGTGTGTTACAAGGGAGGAGAGTTAAAAAAGCATAAAGCGTGGTGGATTATTAAAAGCACAACTCAGGTTCTTTGATTTCTTTAAAAAACACCCCAAAACCAGTCAATTTGGTATACCATGAGCCTAATTTAGTATTTTTCAAGACCGCTTCTACATCAGTTTTCTCTTAAGATTTTCTATTCTTTTTGTGATTGGTTGTGAATTTTATATACAGAAAGGTCTCTTCACTTGAGTTAATAAATGTGTGGTAGCATTTCACACTGAAATTTTATGAAAATTTATCCCTTGGAGAAAAAAATGAGTTTTCATGGTTTTGTGCTGAGGATAAAAGATCATTATTTTTGCAAAAATGAGAAACAGCTCTTTTGTAGGTACATACCCTTCCTTGTTTTTGAAAAAAATTTGAGCTATACATTTCAGTGCCACATATGTCAAATTTTGTTCTTCTACAGGACCAAAATTCATTCTATTTGCAAAACTTCTGTGTAAAATAATAAAATAATCTGTGTTTTTATATATTAAGCACTTCTCCTCATCACATACAGGTATGCTTATATGACAAGCTATATGGTGCATATCTGCATTTCAGTATTGTTCATTATAGAATCTTACTATGAAGCTGTCATTGTGTTACTTTGTAAGATGTTTAGGAAATCTATGTTCTGTATTTGGGTCTAGACAGACAGTGAGTCAATTCTTCTGCTTGCAGACTGGAATATATGTATATTATCTACTAGGAAAACACTGAAGATAATTCAGTGTTTGTGCAACTCCCCTGTTTTCCCCAGGATCAAATTCTTCCATAATACTGCACCTTTAAGTGAGAGGTGCCCTTTGGAAGTACTGTTAACATTTCTGATGGAATATGAATCATGAGAAGTGTTGGAAGTGGTGATTTTATGTTGTCAGGTAGGGGAAGGGGATTCATTAGTTTTGAATGCACTGTTTCAATCCTGTGTTTATGGAGTCAGTGCTCAATTCATTTTTAGAATGAAAAACTATAGGCTCAGAATAAATATTTCTGTTATGTTAAAGAATGCAGTCAAGAATTTATGCTGTGTCTCCCTTATTTTTTATTCTTCCAGAAGCCAATCATTTTTGATACACAACCTTGTCAATTGGGAGCTTTGAAATGAATCAAAGTTGGGAAATGTTTACAACTTTGATAGAAACTTGACATAAGTCAAAATTAAATTCAGTTTTGCAACAGAATTTATTGGTAAACGTAAAGTTAAGAAGTTTCTGGAATCAAATGCATCTCTTAGCTAATTATATTTCTAACTAGCATTGGGAAAATTTAATCTTATGACTCACATGTAGCGAATAAATTTTCTTAGATCTTGAAGACAATTTAACCTACCCTTTGTATTGATGTATCCTTGAAAAAACCCACAAATAATTTTGCCATATTTATTGGAGTGAATTTGCAGCTGAATTGCATGTTTTCTGAATTAGTGAGGTATTAAGTAGGAAAGTCAGTTAAATGGTGATGTCAAAGACTTTCCCAATGTTACTGGTTTGGGAATGGTATGTAAAAGGTGTAATGGGAGTGGGTGGCAATGAAAAACATTCTCCTTTACATCTTCACAATATTTTTATTATACACTGTCTTTATGAATGTTTCGGTGTGCCTGTTGGTATAGCAGGTTTTGCATTTGAAGAGATGCGATGTGATAGTCATAAATCATTAGTTTTATTATGATTCCTAAAAGGCAGTGGAGTTGCTCAAGGCCACAGCTTGGGTTTTATAAAAACATCCCAAAACCCCCAAAAACATTGATCAGACAAATCTAGTATGGGATATAACCTAAAATTAAACACTTCAGAAAAATCATGAAGTCTGTCTTATGTTCTCAGTGCTGTGTTTATGGAAAGAGACTAAACTGACCTAAAATGTTGTAGCCCTGTGAAGAGACATTTTTGAGCCTCACCAATGAGATGGCAGAGGGGAAAAAGGAGAACTCTGATTTACTCGCTGAACAGCTCTCTGTATTTTATCTGCTGACTCCTAAAAGAGTTTCCTGAGGGAAACTCTTGGAATTCTGGCTTTTCCTAGGCTCCCTTCCTAATAAATGTCCTGCTCACTGGATGACAAAGTTTAACATGAAAATTAAATCTCTGCTCTTTTATTAAAATTTATAGATTGGTGTGAGAAAAGTCATGGCAACTAGAGGTTTTGTTTAAAACCCCTTAGTCTTGTAATTACTGAGTGGTGCATTACCCATTTTTTCAAGTTTTAAAAGATTGACTCCGTAGCATCAAAGATGTCTGTCTAGACAAATAGGATTTAGGTATCTACATCCGTTCTGATGGCCAAGGACAAGTTTTGTATAAAAAACGTTATCGGAATGGTAGCCCCTAGTTAAGTTTTCAGATATTTTTTAAGCAGTCAGTGTGAATCAAGCTCTGATTTTGACTACCAGGTTATGCTCTGAAAGAGTCTTAGACAAATGCTTCTGCTCTAAATCTTGACTGGGCTTAGGTATATATGACAAATATTTAACTGTTCTTTCTTATCAAGACAAAGACAGTTATGGGCATGCAGAAAAGAGTCTGGAGAATTTAAAATTAAAAAACTTAAGTGCCTATTAAACTGATAACATTTGGAGCTGGAAAGCCAATTAATTGGGGTTTTGCTGTACTGAGTGCTTATGCTTTAAACATCCAAGAATTGTTTTACTGACTAAAGACTTTTGTGTGCTCAGTTGTGCACTGTTGTTGAGAATGCAGTGTAGTGGCGCAGTGAACAGTGTCATAGTTATGCTTCCAAGAGTGTGATTGTTAAAAGTGGACAAGAGCTCAGACATATTCATGACCTTCAGGAAGCATATTTACAAGATCAACAGTATACTTTACTCCCTTATTCCAGGCAGACAAGTTGCCACAGTCTCATGGCTAGTTAAACAGGTAGATCATGCCCTTTTTTAACAATAGTATGTCTTGCAGAAGCTGCCTTGGTTTGGATAGTGATGTTGATTTGCTCTTAATTCCATAATCTTTCTCTTTTCAAATATTTTTTTTTTCTTCTGGAGAAAATCATTACAGCGAGTTTCAGGAGTGCTTACAACATACAGATAACAAATAACATTTATTAAAGCCCATAAGAGGAGAGCAGAAGAGCAAGGTGCTCCTTTCTGGGTGCAGTGCAGAGATGCCTCTCATTTAGCTGGCGTACATATCACATGGCAAGCTGCTGGTTCTAGGTGTTGTCCACACTGCTACGGGCTTCTGCTTGACTCCAGTGGGTTTATTTCATGGGCTACATTTTGTCATCCCATCATAGTACTGTGACATGCTACAGTACTGGAAGAATGTGACATGATGTTGTGCTGTATAATACTAGAAACAGATCATGCAGAGCTGTAAAATAGTTTCCTAAGGGAAAGAAGCTTACAGATGTTTTAAAGTAGATGAACCAATCACTGGGAAATATGTTATGAACAGCAATTGTGCGGTGGCTGTAGGATGAATTAAATAATCTAATAGGTCTGTTCAGTATGAGAGCCTCATCATTTTGGGATTATATAAAATGAAAAAATTAAAGGCATACTGTCAAGTAGTTAAAGTATAAACCATTTCTTTCTTTAAAAATTGCTGGGGAAGATGCCTTCCAACTTCCAGGTCTTTTTCTTCTTCTAAATCCATCACTGATTGGCAGGCTTTTTTCCCAACAAGATATAACAGGCTACGTTTTATGCATGACTATATACAGTATTTTTGTTCTGCTGGTGCAGGGCCAGCCAGCCAAGAGAGGGAGCACAAGTTAGCTAATAAATCCTGTTCCCAGAACTGTCCTGACAGCTGTGATGACACTGATAACAAACAAGTATTTTTTGGTAGTACAGACTCAGAGTTGCTTATTGCTCCATGAAGGGAGAAAGCAGAAGGTGCAAAAGAGGCAGGAAAAAATATGTATTTCTGCTTAAAAGAACATATTAAGTAGCAAGGGTAATTGGAAAAATAAGCACAAAAGTCAATATGAAAATACTTGACAGTGTCCCATTAAGGGAGAACATGATTACCTGCAAGTTGGTGGTCTTGGAACTTGGGAAATGGTAAATGAACAAGGACAGATACAGGAGTTAGATCCAGGCAAAGAAGCAATATATCCTTGCTGTAAGTGAATTAAAATAATAATATTTGTGCTATAAGAGAAGTATTTTTTTTTTAACCTTTATGTATTTTGATATTAAATCCTGTCATAATTACATGAGTTTTTTTGTTCGGTTACTTTTAAGGAATTTTTCATAACAAGATAATGGAAAAATAGCATTGAAGTATAAAAGCATGTTCTTGTGACTACATCTTCACAATCTGATGGAAAATATTCAGAACTGATATAAGTTTATCCAAGAATTTAGGGTATTTTTTGGCATATCCATGAACTTAGGGTATTTTTTGACATTCATAAAACTGTGATTTTATGCATACAGGAGAATCCCTACATCCATATGAATAAAGAAAAGACAGAAAAGAAAAGTGTCAAGCTTAGGGATCAGAAAGGAAATGAAAAATAATTTAAAGTACATTACCTGCCTCGTCCCTCTTCCTGAATACATGACTTCTAGGTCTTCCCACTGATTGTAGAGGTCACAGGCAAAGATTCTTTCACATTTTGCTTATATACATTCCCACATATTCAGATAGCTTAGTCAAAGTGTATCTTGCTTTTCCTTCATGTTGCATTGTGTTCTGGCTAGAAAAGCTAGCCAGAAAACCGAGAAACAATCAGAAACCCCATTTATACTGAAAAAAGAAAAAAAGTATTAAAAATCTCGCAGCTTTAACAATTTTTTATAAATATTGGCAACCTAAAATTTTCCTTCTGCTGTGTGAAAAGGATGCTCTGCAGTTCTTGTCCTAGAATATTCAGTTGGTATTGCCAAGAAATTATATGAAATCTTACTTCTCTTTGGCCCAAAAATGCAAGACATTTTGGCCGTTTAAAGTCAGGATCTTATTTTTTCAGATTTATAGAAAGTATATGGCATCATTAATTGATCAGGAGTTGGTCTTCTCAGACTGCCTAAGGCTTCAATGCAGAAGAGGCATTGCTCTGGAAAGTCAGCCTGGGTGAAATATGCATGCGTGGGAAAAGTCAAGTTGTTGCTTATTTTTTTCATTAAATATATATGAAAACAGCATCTTGTCCTTGTAAAAACCACTTATGTTACCTCACTTTGACATTTTACATGATTTATACCTATATATTAGTTTCTTCCATTTATAGTCAGGGCACATTCTGCCAGGCAGTCCATATGGCTATGGTCCTCAGTGAAGATGGCAGAGGCTGTACACATATTACTAAGGATATACAAACTTCCAAGGTTAGAACTCAGCTGCTAGTATTCCAGGTGAGGAATACAACCTCTTCTCTGGCTGGGTGCATTTGGATTATTAACGTTGCCAAGAATACGGCTTTATGAGGACTTTATTGTGCTTTCTGGTTCTAATGCTCTGGACTTTGAAAAATACTTTTTTAGTAAATACCAATTTAGAATTTTATTTTTCCTTTTCCCCGATAAGATAATTTTTAATTTTCATGGTTTCTGGTTAAACATGAGGTGCTGTGATAGGTGTGGAAAAGCTAGCCCTCTGGATAGCGAGGCATGAAAGGTATGGTGTAGTTGATGATCCTGCTCACAGTGTCTGTGCTGCGCATGCACATGGTGGCTCACTGGATTTCTGGCAGCACTGCTGGCAAGCTTGGCTCATCGCATTTGTTGTGGAAATTGCTCGGAAATCTTTGTGGTAGTGAGAGGTGTGGATCTCGCGTGTCAGTGGAGATATGACAGCAAGCAGAATCAATTCACACCTGTGGAATGAGGGTTTGCTAATGGTGCAAAGGGAGCTAAGGGAACACAGCACATCTGTCTCACTGGATGTGTGCTGAAACACATTGGTTTTGTGCTTGTCGTTTAACAGCCTTGCTTATGAGAGCAAAATAATTTCAGTACCACACAGAGTATGTATCTGTACAGCTCTAATACTTTAAATCACAAAATATGTGTTCCCAATAAATTATTATATTTCCCTGCACTCTTCCTACTACGTGTTTTAACTTTTCAGTCTTTCCCTATCTTTCTTTCTGTTGAGCACTTATCGACACATGTTTCTGGTGACTTTCAGTTCCCTTTAGTCTAGTGGTCTGTGCTGTTCCTGAACTTCTTAGAGATTTGGGAAGGTCCAGGAGTGCACAGCTTTGCAATACAACATTTATAGCTCTGAAAACTACATTACTATTTTCAGATATCTTTTGGAGGCTTATATGATGCTTTGTTTTTTGTTACTGAATTACTACTGAAGCATACAACCTTATTACACACACTGCATCTCTTAATAGGTCCTTTTAGAGCTGCTTGTGGAATTTGACTATGTTTTTCTCTGCTGCTGTAGACGATATGGACATTCCTCATTTCATTCTTCCATGAGATCTGTCTGTGCAAGTTCCAAGACCAGTTGTAGGTCCAGTGCCATGAGATGAGTTATTGACATGTCACAGACTCATTGAACAAAAGAATACACTTTACATCTGATGTGTGTTTCCTTTGAGTTACTTTGCAGCACGTTCTGTACCTGTCATGGAAGTTTTAAAAGGCTTGTTGATGTTTTTTGGTGTATGTGTTTAGGTATTTTTCCTGTAGTTCTTTTCTCTTCCTTTTAAGAGCTATATGTAGTTAAAAAAATTTATGCAGTTAAATTGGCCCATTGTTAACCAATTATTGCCTAATTCCTATCCTTTTGTACTGTACAAATAAGTGTATGTATGCCTATTCAAATAGTTTATCTGTCATTCGCTGTGTATATCAGAATCTGTTGTGCACACTGTGAAGAGAAATACTGACTTTTCATGGTCAGTGCTATATCACTGATGTTTAACATTATTACTTCCATCCAGGGCACATTATGCCAGGCATCCCAACTTTTTATGGTTGCAATATTTTCCTAAGTAAAGTAAATTAAATTCTAAATTATTAATGGATGTTATATGAAATGAAGACAAAGCTGTGTAATAAAATACATAGATTTTTTTTCCTTTTTGTTCCTGTGGTATGGTAGGTTCTGAATTCAAAATAAAAGAATTATATAAATATCACATGTGCTACCCAGCTCAAAACATTTGTCTGTTAACAAGAGGTTGCCAGACAAACTCTGTACAAAACAGTCGTCTGATGAATCATTAGACTGTCAGATCTGGAAAACTCAGGCAAAAAAATGTAAAAACTTAGGCTGAATGTTAAAACTTACAATAACTTCTTGGTACTGAGTAGGAGGAATTCAATCTCTGTACTACTCAGAAATGTACTCAGTAAAAATTACCACTCTTAGCTAATCAGTTTTCTTGTTGACTTGATTGCGAATGTGCAAAGCTCAATCACTGTACAGGATCATTCTCTACACTTACACCAGAGAGGTGCAGAAAGTCATTAGTACGAAAACTTATGATGAATATAACAATAAGAGTGCCTTATTCAGAAATAAGTAACATATTCAAAATTTAAATAGATGTGTAATAAGAAAAAAAAAAAAAAGGAACAAGGTTGTTAAAAGAAAAATCTCTTCTCACATTCAAATTTAAAGATGTAGCCAAGGTCTTGAATAGGTGAAAAAGGTCACAATGTTAAATAAAATTAGATCCAGGGAAAAAATCTGTAAAATCAAGTTGGTTTAATACATTAACTGTCTGTATTCCTTTTTTTTTTCTCTCCTTGCTCACATTTTGTGCTTAGCTATTTTAAAAGCACTTATACTATATTTCATTTTATACATTGTTATCAGCTGATTGCCTGTATGTTAATGTGTGTTAATGGTTGCTATGGCAACTACAAATGCATTAGTCTAATATTATATCATGGATAAGAAGTTACATATTTATTGTTCCAAACTTTCATATTTTTAAAGACAGTATTTCACAATGTCTTTTGGACATACAGTGCTTCAGAGGAAATGATTTCTCTTTTTTGTGTCCTTTCAATAACAAATAATCAAACTCATAGTGTTTCATCACCTCAGATGTTAATGTGAATACTCTTTGATTATTTTATCAAAAAATAATTTCGCATAACATTTACTTCAGCATTTGTTCAAAGGACATGGCCCTTTATCACATCTACCAAATTAAACATTGGACAAAGCAGGATGTCAGCTTAAGAATTTGGAATAAATATGAAAAGTGGATCCCTCAAATGGTATTAGTGTTGGTCTCGCCACTGTCCTTTCCACGGAATATAGACCTGATATGGTTTTGTAATTTGTGTCCCCAGCAATGCATTATCTTTATCTTTCTGTTAGCCCTTTTAGCATATAGGTAATTCTTGTCCCTTAATATTTATTCTCCTAGAGAATAACTTGTAGGACCAGATTTCATCAAGCACTGACTGACCTTTCAATATCTGCTCACTATGACAAGGCAAGAGGCAGATAGCCTTGCACCTAAGCATTTAAAGGATAACAAAAGATGCCTGCAATATTTTTTTCAGAATGGATGTGCCATTTCTTCTCTGCTTGCAAAGATAGAGTTGAAACTACATTTGTTCCTAAAACTAGAACTTAATGCTGTAAAAGAAGTAAGGTACTTTCACTGTAGACAATGTCTTCTAAAATAATAGGCATTGGTTTTGGACTTCTTAATAAATCTAATCAATAATAAAAGCCTCCCAATATCTTTGATATTGTACTGAAGAGAACAAACAGCAACTATTTTTTATATGATATGTCTGGTCTGTATTTTTTTTTATAAATATAGATATTGGGAAAAACATGGAAAGTTCTTTGCATGGTTTCTCTCATTGCTCAGAAATTCTGACAGGATGTGAGAAGAAAATATAGACAAGAAAACAATTCTGTTAGTCACTGAATTAAATTAGCCATCTAAATAATCCAGTTAAACACTGCTTTCAAATAAGATGATTTTGCAGTAGAGGAAAACCTAATCAATGTTTTTTAATAAAAGTAAAATGCAAAGGAAAAACCTTACCAATACTTTCATTTCAGCTGGAGAGAGGTTAGTCTAATTATCTATTGCAAAACTCTACACATGGAGCAGATAAATCATATTCTTGCAAGCCCCTTTAGTTTTGAAAAATGTGTCTTAAATAGTTGTTATAGTAAGGCACGGGTTTATTATCTATTTTGTAATTTATCAAATAGTGTTGCACACATTTCTTATTTTTTATTAGTAGTATTTTGCTCTTTTGTTTTTAACACATTTATTATTTGGGCATTTCATCTATCTTGTTTAGTTCTATAATAATTAAACAAACACCTGTATATTTGTGGTACGGAAATGTCTCAGCTTTAGTTAGAAACAAGTTTCTTGTTATGGTAACTGCTTAATAAACAGTGTATGAAATATAATTCTTCTGACTTTTCTTTCATACTCTTTGGATCTATCCTTGTTTCTGCGGTTTGTATTGTTACTTCATTAAGTAAATTTGACAGAAACTTACAGCAGGTATAAGACACAGAGCTTTGTTTATTTGTGTGTGTCACTTTTTTTTACTGAATTCAGTCTTGTAGTTTCTAGACTATAGCAATTTCTTTGATTCCTTGCCATATTTGAAGTTACATGATTTCAGTTGGTATAAACAGTAATTTTTATGCTGCTATTGAAGAATTACCTTGTCTGTAAGACAAAACACAGTTTCTGAAATTGAACTGGTTTTTCATACTTATGCAGGATGTGAAAAATCGACGAAATCCCCGCCTTGTCCCGTATGCTCTTTTGGATGATCGAACAAAGAAGTCCAACAAAGACAGTCTTCGGGAAGCGGTCCGCACCCTTCTAGGCTATGGCTACAATCTGGAAGCTCCTGATCAAGATCATGGTAATTAATTTTGGCTTTTTTCCTCAAAAAATGATTAGCATTTTCCACTCTGCTACTGAATTTTTTGGTCCAATGAAACATTTTGAACCCGTGTTTCCAAATCTAATAGGTGCTTTTCTCATTTTCCGTTCTCTTACATCTTAATTTCTTTCTTTCCTTTTTGTTTCCTTTCCTTGTCCTGTGGCCTCAAATGAATATTTACAAAATGTAACATTTTTAAATTTTAAAGCAATTATTTACAATTTAAACCAATAAACACAATTTTTGGAATAGTTTTTATTTAACACTACATTTTCTATTTCATGACAAAATAGGAAAAAAATACGCAAACTCAGTAGATGTGAACTTTAATTTTAAATAATGAAGAATTCTACACTTTGTGTACAATCTTGTATTTAAACACTTAAAGCTACAAGATGAAATTTTTTAAAATTAATGATTGCAAACCAAATTTCTGTGAATGTCAACCTGCAAGTCGAGAATTAGATAGTCTGTTAGAGCCTTTAAGTTTCCTGGACTTTCTCAGGCCTTGGAAGTTGAATTAGACTATTAGTAAATTTTAATTCACTTCTTACAAAGTTTTCTTTGAACTTGCATCATTGCCAGGTTGAATGTTTTATTGAAACTGTGGGCAGTATTTTCAGTTTGAGACATCCTAGACATAGAATAAAATATCTGAACTTTTAAAAAAGAATTTTTAAAGAAAGTACACAACATTTAAATCAATAACTGCAGCATATATAATGTTAAGAAAGTACAAGAAATCAGGACACATAATGTATAAATAGATCTAACCCTTTTCAACTCTATTTTAGAAGTTCACTTAGAGATAAGGAAATATGGAATAATCAAAATGAAACTAGCATCTTTATAATCTTAGCAAATTTTGGAAATTTTGAGATATTTGTCAAAACCTTATTTTTTCCCCTTAATATAGTGATAGTGGTTGTTAAATTTTGACCTATTTAGGCCATAGACCTTCAGTAACAAATTTCTGCAGAAGACTTAACTCATACCTGACGTGTACACAGGGAACCTACCATTTGGAATTTCTTTTCCAAAGCACATGCATGCTCTGATCCTCAGCTTTTATGAGATACTGCCATTAAATTGCAGTTAAATAAATGGCATTTCTGAGACCATGAACATATAAGAAGCCTGGATTGCTGAATAGGTAGGACAATGTTCCTTAGTGGAATGGACAGCGTTGGTGGCAAAATGCCATGGTCTCACTTAAATCTGCCAAGGTTGGAGAGTGTAACCCTGCCACATAATCCTAGAATTTCTTCCCCTCCCGCTGTTGGGAAGGAGATGCTGCAAAGAAAGATTAAGCATGACTTCCTCTTAGTTCTGAGAAGTTGGGTTGGCTGATACAGGAGGCCTTTGCCTCTTGTGAAGAAATAGGGGCTGTCTAATGGTGTAGGTGAGAGGGGGAGAGAGCACACTCCTTTTCCACAGTCTCTTCCACATTCTGCTGAGAATCCCCTTTTACAATACAGCTCTGAGAACCACATGCTGCTGTATTTCCTTGGGAACAAACTGTTGAAAACCACTACCTTTTCCTTAGAGTGCAGACATCGTTGAGCTGGTTCTGTAAATGGAGTTACTCATAAAATGTAAAGAACACTAGTGCAGTCCTTGAATCTGAAAGATGTGATCAAGGTTGTTGCAAAATTCCCAGAGGAAAAGAACTGCAGAACAGTGTCCCTTGAACTGGTCTTTCTTGAGCAAAGACAGGAATTGTATTTAGCAAAAGATCTTTATAGCCATTTTGGGGATTTGGATTTTGCAGTTTATGAGCTTCTCAAGTTTTGGAGATGCATAAAACATGTCACAAGGATACTCTTTCATCAACCAAAATTCATACTGTTACTAAGGGATTTAGAGCCCTCTAGTGGTATTCTGCATCTCCAATCATTAATTTTTATTTAAACATTAATTTTACAAAGTTCTCTAGTATTGGTTTTTATGTTTTGCTTTTATTATTATTACTTAGTGGTTTCCCGCAGCAGCTGTTTTTTTGAGATTGCTTAGACTCTAGAAAGCATTTTGTTACTTAGAATCAAAAAGAAAACAATCTCTCAGTTACCATGCTTTGTGGTGCTCCATCTATATAGGTGAGGTACTAAGGGTCTTCAAAAGTGTTTTTAGGGCATTAATTGCATGGATTATCAAAGAGAAAATTTTACTGATAAAGAATTACATAGCAGAGAGTTGCATTGCTTAGAGGAAACTTAATGAACCTCACCTAACTGAAGTCAGGGATGGTCACATGAGAAGTGATGGTTAATTCTGAAGGATGTGATTTTATAGGCTATCCTAGGTGATATTGGAAATGTGGACCTTGATGTGTGTGAGAAAATAGAAAAGAATGGGAGAAGTTCTTACCATTCCCTAAGAAACATGTGCAAATAGGTGCGGACAAATTTGATCTTATAACAAACTCAGGGAGAAGAGGAATTATGGTGATTAGACCGGAATGCTGACTTTTCAAATGTTGCACCGGCTTTATTTGATACATTACAAATTTGTGGGAAAAGATCCATGCTTTTGGCCTTCTTCCCCCCATAATCTGAGAAAAAGAATCAGAGTGATCCTTGAGTCATCTATTTATAGCTGCATTCAGATTTCTAACTTCTCCTTTCTTTGTGTTTTTTTGTTTCTTGGTGTTTCTTTTCCCCTGATTCCCAGAATGGGGAAAGACACTTTCCCCACATGGCTGTTCTGCAGGCACATTCTTCTTTTCATTTCTGTGCTCAAAGGGATTCCTTTACTTTTTTCTTTTGCCCTTGCTTTCACTGTTTCTTGTCAGTAGTTGAAAACAGTACTCTCTGCATTGATTTTTTTTTTTCCTTTTATACTTATTTTTATTTCTGTAACCCTTACAGCAACAAGACTGGACATGTGCAGTGGGATAATGGAAAAGTTCAGGATCTTCCGCACAGAAAAGACCTATGCAGTGAAGGCTGGGAAGTGGTACTTTGAATTTGAGGCAGTTACTGCAGGAGACATGAGAGTTGGCTGGACCAGGCCCGGCTGTCTGCCAGATCAGGAACTTGGCTCGGATGAAGAAGCTTTTGTTTTTGATGGCTTTAAGGTTTGTATGTGTTTATCTGTAATAATATGAGTGACTGCAAAACTTTTGATTTTTGTGTCTCGTTCCACGTATCACTGCCTTAGTTGTCTTCTCTGCTTTCATGGATGTTTCATGAAATTATTTCTCTGTCTTTGAGGGCCTAGGTAGAATAACTAGAATCAGTATCACCTGAAAAATTAATTATCAAGGTTTGGCACTTACATAACATTTTTTCATAAATTCACATGTTTCTACAGTATATATAAAAAGCTGAAAATCAAAGTGGCTTAATCAAATTTAAAATACTGGCAGAGGTGTATTTAGCTATGAATAATTTCTTTAAAGTTTTACTCTGTTGTTCTCTCTATTAGAAGTGCCATTAGGGAATAAAAATGGTTAAGGTTATTAATAGTAAGTGTTTGAGGCAAACTTTGATACAAAGTTTTTGTAGAAATGTAAGAGTTCCAAAGCGTATAGCTAGGTTTTTATAGAAATCCTTACAGCTTAAATGAAGTATGATAGAACCACTAAGATTTGCTCAAATTTAACTCTGCATGAAAAAAATGACCGATTGAAATCTAGTAGTGAAAATATATAGAAAAACAAACCTTTATATTACTGACTATATCAGAACAGATTAAATGACTCACTGAAATTTTTAATTTCAGTATAAGGGCAAGTGCAACTGCTATCCAAACCTTAATTGTTATTAAGGCTACTGATGACTCATTGTCAAATTATTTCTTGTATCTGGTATTGGAATTAATTTTCCCTTATTACTGTTAAAATATGTAATAGGAATCAACAGAATTCCTGGATATTCCCAGCAAGATAAAGTTCTCAAGGTGTATTTTGTTTATGCTGTGGGAATTTACTTCTTTCCCACTCCTGTGTTGCATGAGAAGATGCCTTGAAAAGAGAACTGGAAAGCTGTTTTTTTAAAGTGTCTTACGTAAACCATTCAAGTCCTCTATTTTTACTGGAATAGCTGTGCAGTTGCCTTCTGAATCTTAGGGTTTGGTGTTTAGGTCTCAATCCACGAAGCTATTTTGTTGTGTTTGACTTTAACAGGTTCTTTCCTTGGCTGGCAAAAAAAATTTGACCTTCAAGATATCCAGAAAGGTTCACTAGTTTTGTACAACTTCTAGGATGGACACAGAGCATAAACATCTACTTGTGATGAAATACGTGAATAGGAATCCTATCTGTTCCTAGTTATTAACACTTTTTTTTTCTATGCTTGGTTACAGTAGTTCTTAACAGATGTTAATTTATTTGAACTCCAATCCAAGACCCCATTGAAAGTCTTTGCAGTCTTTGACTTGAAAGTCAGTCAGAAGAATCATTAATCATGCCCTCAGCTACTCTGGAATCTATCAGAAGCCCAGTGCTTGTCTCATTCACAGACAGTTCTATTCCTTCCAAAATCTGATATGAGAGAAAGATTAATTTATTTTGCACAAAATATTTTAAGAATTATACTTAAGGAAATAGTACAGATTGTTTGCAAATAATGAATTTTTAGGCTGCTAAAGTAAATAAAAGCAATTGCTTAAAAAGGGTTTGTGAAGTAGCTATTAAACATTGTAATTGATAGCATATTATTGTGATGAAAAGTCTTTCATGGAACTTCAGCAGAAAACTAAACCATACTCTTACTTGTTACTAAAATGTTGAAATAGCAATTTTCCCTGTCAGCTCTCTTAACAGTGTTTCATAATGTGATGTGAGGGGTGCTTGCAGGAAGTTAATTGTTGGATTTCCATATTCAGAGTCAGCTTGGAGTACTCACACACACAGTTTTGGAATGATATTCTGTGAAAGTGTTCATTTTAATGCCATCTTAATTGAGGCAGTTAATTATTAGTTCTACCCTTAAAGACGAGAAGAACACATACATTGTCACTATTTTTCTTTTAAATGCTTCTAATTATTTTCAGGCACAGCGGTGGCATCAAGGTAATGAGCATTTTGGCCGCTCTTGGTTGGCAGGAGATGTTGTTGGATGCATGGTTGACATGAACGAGCACACTATGATGTTCACCTTAAATGGTGAAATCCTGCTTGATGACTCAGGCTCGGAACTTGCGTTCAAGGACTTCGAGGTTGCTGACGGTATGTACTGTAATGTATCATGCTGCTAACTTGCTATTGCCTGGTTTTTGCTCTGACTTCACTTTAATTTCTTCTGTGTTTCATGTCCCTGTTCTCATCCCTGACCCTCTTCCCCTGACTTGTCCTTTTTTCTATTTGATTAATATTAGCCTTTTGGAAAGGAAATTTGCTGGGTGTGACAATGAGGAAGGGCTTTCTTTCTGTAGTGATATTTGTGGCTATCTTTTATTGTGAGGCCCTTTAATTGTTTTTCAGGAATGTGTCTGAAGAGACAGATTCATGACTTTTAATATTTCATCCTCACTGCAGTAGATCACCATATGATGTAATAGAATTACAGAATGTATCATAGAATGGTTTGAGTTGGAAGGGACCTTTTAAGAACACCTAGTCCACTCCTCTGCCATGGGGGGCAAGGACATCAGATTTTTTCTAGATGAAGTACTGAAATAATACCGAGTGCCTGTCCAATTAGTGAGAAACTACAGTAGCGAGTTTAAGCCGTCTTTAAGGTTTTGTTTTAGCACTGGGAGGAGAAATGACATCTAATCCAGTCAGCTGATAGAAAACTATCCTCCAAAATATTCTGCTTAATTCCAAACCAGCAGATGTTCTCAGTGCACATTTCAGCATCCACAAGCAGGTGCTAGTTTACTGTGAAGACATAACTTATGAGATTGCTAAAGATGGAAAAGGGTCTGTCAGGAGGCAGATTGATTCTGTACCAAAGATGTATTTTTGTTTATACATTTTATTATATACCTGTGTGCAGATATAAACAGAAAAGGGGTAAGAAATTGTATTAAGTTAACTGCCTAAAACTTCTGAAGTATGGTAATGTTAAAAACAAATTAAGCTTTAAGCTTTCATTTCTTGTAGGTACATATATTCTGCCATAAATATTATACATCTATTAAACAATACAGCTGTAGCTGACAGATAAAGTTAATTTTTTTGAACAATAAGAGCTCCACATGCTACTGTTGGGTTACTCATCCCTACCCTATTCCCATGGGAAATATGAATTTCATACTTCTTCATTAGGCAATTCCCTCTTTGAATTTTAACTGCTTTATTTTCATCTGGATTTCAGAGTATTTTAGTTTCAGGAGTACTTTGGGAGATATTTTTCTTTCCTCTGCCATACATTAGGAATCAGAAATATTTTTATTTTATTTAAAATTACATAATTGCCATTAATTTTCTGGACTGGTGCCTGTTACTTTACTGCCTTTGGATTTCTTTACTGCCTTTGGATGCAATGGTAGCATGATGAGGGAAAGGGATATGAGAACTGGCTTACTGTTAGTGTTATATGCAAAAAATCATCTTGGTGTCACTAAATTTTAGTGTCTTTCCAGTTATTAGTTAGTATACTCCCATTGAGGAATAGGGGATTCTGAAAGAAACTCAAATTCCATTAAATTCTGAAGGTAGACTGCATTTATTCTAAGTGGATGAAATGGCAGTGGTGTACTTTGTGTGGTGCTTGTTTCTAGCTGCAGGTTCAAATTGAAACAGATCTCTCTGCTAAAGGAGTTACTGGCTTGACACGGAGCCTGAAGGCTTTGGCAACCATGTCAGAGACTTTATGTCAAACCTTTCAGATTTTCCACAATATCCTTGTAATTCACATTAAGTTCCCTTAATGCTGTTTTCGTAGGAAAGTGCTTGCCCTTTGAAATAAGATGTCCTAGTCTATTTTCAAGGGAATGTGGTGATTGATCTTGGATATAATAACTTCAAAACTATACTTGAAATTATTATGGGTATTTAATACCCATTTGTATTTAGCAAAAGGAGAGGGGAAGGGAAGACAACTAATTATGAGTGTGTATGTGCAAACACACAAATGAAATACCAAAATAAATTTATGGAGCTTTTTTTTTTTTAGTTTGTTTTTTTTACTGGCTCTTGATTAACAGCACTGAGACCTGTCTGCAGGTCACTTCAATCAGTGAATCATGTGCATGTTGCGTTGCTGCAAAAAGGGACCTTTCGCTTTTGAAAACAAGTTAGAATTTCTGATGCAGCCTTACAGTAAATCAGTGCTGTGGATTTAATTTACATAGGAACAATGAAAAGGGAATATGGTGCTCTGCCAGCTTAGTAACACGGATTGTGCTGCATGTTAGGTGGTAGTACCAAGAGGAGTGCTTTGGGACTGTGGCAGATGAATTTATTTATGAGATATCATCTCAGTAGCAAAATTGATAAGCATAATGGCATCTTATCATGCATTTGTAGCAGATATGATATTAACAGATATGGTACAGATATTAACTGTAGATACGAACAGGTACACTTGTACAACCCAAATTTTATTTTGATGAAGTCCTGATTTCTGTGAGCAGGAACTGTTTGTAGTGTTGGACAGATTGAATCAGGAGGTTCATGTTGTATTCATGAAAGCAGGGAACATTATGAAAAGTGTTCCTATATTGTGCTTTTGCTATGTGTAACAGACAATGCTAGAGGGTTACTTTGCTTGTGGTAGCATTTAAGTCTTTTTACTTGTTTTGCTATTTCATACAGTGAAATAAAGCTTACTCCATAGCCCAGTTACGTATCTGGAGCTTAGGAGCCAGGTTAGGGGTAAATAATCTATTTATGTAGCTCTCAGCATGCAAGGGTTACATGGGATCTGTGAATAATAATATCTAAAATGTCTGGACACCTATTCAGAGATGGCTATTGAAATTAATTTTTATTCTGTAGAAAGATATGTAGCTGCCTTAACAGCACACCCCCAGTAAGGTGAGATGCTCTGTCTTTACCATGTATAGAAGAGCCCTAAAACACCTAAATGACAACTAAATCATTGGCAAACCAATGCAGAATTTCACCAGAGATGGAAGTAGGGTTTTCATGGTTAGGACTGGGACTGGTGTTTATATTCCATTTATACAGAGCCACAGTTACTTTACTGTTACAATTATGTGCAGGAATCAGCTACATGTACAGTACCTCCTGTTATCAATGAGAACTGTATTGGTGAGAGGGACTGTCATCTTGATTTCACATTGCCTCCATTGGCAAGTTTGATGGGAAACACTACATTGAGTAAAAACATCAATGGCAGCTTCACCTGTGTAGGAGTTTTTCCTGTGTTTCTTTTTCTTTCAGGGAATCTTGCAAATGCTCATTTATATTTTATTACATTTTATTTGTGTCTGTGTGTAAGATACTTGCCTCACATCAAATCTATCTGGAAAGGTTTGGGGGTTTTTTTGAAACCACAGGAAAATGTGTAGGTAGAAGAATTACCATTTTTTGGGGTGATGAGATGAGAATTGTAAGGTTATTGAAAACAATTTTGATTTTGGCCTTGCTTAGCAACTTTTACAAATGCTTGCGGATTCCTTTAACTCAACAGGGAGCCTAGTAAGTTCTCCCTTCTAGAGCTGCTAGGCTTTATCTTGGCACATAGCTCCATATGCAAATGTGATTTCCTGTTGTGTGTTGTTTAATACAATTTTGTTCTGTTTAGTGCTGGGAAATACTTGCATTATTGTCCATCACTGGATTTGCACTAGCAGAATTGGCATATATCATTTTGTCTGTTATAGCTGTGTTATCTGAGGAGTTGATGCCTTGTGATTTAAGAGCCAAGCTGTGAAGATAAAAATCTGGACTTCAACTTATGGCTAATAGTGTTATGTCATTAAATTTATCATGTCTAATATAAATACACATGACAACCACTCTTGTGTATATGTAGTAAAATCTTCAAAAAGTGGTACTGAAGGCTGATAATTTATCTGGTGGCAGTAATTCCTGTAGATGGTGCTCTGCAGTTTGCTTTGTCCCTGAAGAACAAACATCATGAATAGATATTCTGCTCTTTTTTTTTTAATCTGGGCAGCCTAAAGAAAAGTGAGGAACTACTTTGTACTTTGTCCCTATATTTTTCAATACCTGTTATATTCACATGAATCAGAATCACTGAACATAGCTTCATGTTTCTTGTTGATAAAAAAGAAAACATTTTATTAATAACTAGGTCAAATGAATCTGCAACGTACTTTGTAGCTGTGGAAATTGAAAATCAGGAGGAAAAGAAATAGAAGATAGAAAAGATTTTCTTAGGCTTTTAGACTGGGAAGCTGAAATAGAGAGAAAAAAAATAACAGAAGAATGTGCCTGCAGAACAGTTGTATGGGGAAATGACCCTTGCCCATTCTGGGGAACCAGGAAAAAAAAAAGTTTTGTAAAAAGAAGTCACAAATGTGTTCCCTGTGCTAGTGAAACAGTACAATGCATACAAATGTAAAGCTGATTTAAAAGGTGAGACAGAAAAGACAATCCCAAACCAAAATACCTTAAGTTGCATGAAGCTGTGGTGTCATATTGTCAGTTCTCATTTTCTAGAGCTAGAATTTTCTAAATTTTTAGGATTAATTAATTTTATTTTTTTAAAAAATATATAACATGCACTTTGTGCATATTTGTAGTTTTTTTTCACTATTATGGCTTTATGGACCAGCACTGTATTACTAAAAAAGTAAGATTCTCTCAAAATACAATGAATAATGACATTTTTGGAGGAATACCAAAAGTAGTAAGACCTGAAGTAAAATTGGCAGTACTCTACCTGCTCAGCAGAGAGATTAACCAAGAGCTGGCTATCAGACTCTGTGGAGTAGTTTGAGTGTTGCCTAACAATATCCATGACTATTAGAGGGCTTTTATTTTCAGAATGATGTTTAAGATACATTACTTGGTTACATGCAAGATGTGATGTGCTGTTGATGATTGCTTACCTTTATAATCTTTGCTTTTAGGGTTTTTTTTTCCACAAATGCTTTTTAATTCAGTTATGGAAGAGAGCAGTTCACCAATGTTCATTATGTACAACCCACGTATTTCTTTCATCTTGTTTTAAGGATTTCTACCTGTGTGCAGCCTGGGCCCATCTCAAGTGGGAAGAATGAACTTTGGAAAAGATGTCAGCACTCTAAAATATTTCACTATATGTGGCTTACAGGAAGGGTACGAACCCTTTGCTGTTAATACAAACAGAGACATCACCATTTGGCTGAGTAAAAGGCTTCCTCAGTTTCTACCAGTGCCACAAAACCATGAACATATTGAGGTTTGTGATCCTAGTGAAATGTTTGTAGACACTTGAATATGTTTGAGTTTCTACTTTTGTACTTCCAAAGAAGATTTTAATGTGATATGTTGACCCAATTCTGGATGAACCTTACACCTGTTACAAATTTCTTACATTTGGTAGGGTTGCGAAGAATGTAATTGTTTGATTGGTAGTTTTTCTTTCTACAAAACCTGTGACAAGTGTTAACATGACATTCTGAGAGACAAATTATACAAGATGTTCTCATTAAGAGCTCCTTGCGCAGTGAGAGCTATATAAGCAACTTCCAGAAACTGGGCATTTTTAAATAACAGATACCATGTGTTCTAGTGCACACACTTTTTGATTTTTCCATAGCTAATTGGTTTTGATTGTAATAAATATTTATTAGCCAACTGTGCCAACACTTATGTCCCAATCAGTTGTGCATCTTGATGGAACTGAATTCATGCCTTTTAAGTTTGCCATGAAATCCTTCTGAAATGATGTAATAAGAACTGTTTTTCAGACGGTGTGTGGTATTTAGGGAACAGTTTATGTTCTTTCATATGTATGTGCATGATTTCTATTCCTTGGTCTGTGTTCTGGGCAGAGTTGGATTCATGTTGCAGAGAGTTATGGTGAAAGGCGTAATTTCTTTGTGACTGTTTTTTTTTAAATTTAACAATTGAGCAACATGAACATCCACTCCTTATAGTATTTATTTCCCTTCAAAACGGCAGCACATGATTGCAATGCATTAGATTGTTGACACCATGCTGTTGCAAGCTTTGCAAGTAGTGGATGCTTATTGTAGAAATATAAATTGAATATTTATGTGGCAGAAAAAGCATCAGCTTCAAAAAAACTACATCTTTATGTTTCATAGGTGATGAGAATTGATGGCACCATAGACAGCTGCCCCTGTCTGAAGGTCACACAGAAGTCTTTTGGTTCACAGAACAGTAAAACAGATGTCATGTTTTTTCGATTAAGCATGCCCATTGAATGTGCTGAGGTGTTCTCCAGATCAGCTGCAGGAGGGTTACCAGGCTCTGGTCTTTTTAGCCCCAAAAATGACTTGGAGGATTATGATGCTGATTCTGATTTTGAGGTTCTAATGAAAACTGCTCATGGTCATCTAGTTCCTGACCGGACAGAAAAAGATGCCACAAAACCAGAGCTGAATAACCATAAAGATTATGTTCAAGAAAAGCCCTCACGTCTTAAACAAAGGTTAGTAGCATGCTACCTTTTCCCACCCCTCCCCATTCTGCTTCTCAAAGTAGAGAAGAATGCCATTCATGTCTGAGACCAGTCAAGTAACTTTTGAATATACAGTTTAAGGTCAGAATTAATTTAATTTTAATTTAAAAAATGAGCTTGCCTCTTTCTCTTTTCTGAATAATTTACCTTTGTGATTGAGCTTTTAGTAGAGATTTTAATTTCACTTTTTTTATTGCAGATTTATGCTCAGGAGGACAAAGCAAGATTATAGCACGAGTCACTCAGCACGGCTTACTGAGGATGTCCTAGCAGATGACAGGGACGACTATGATTATTTGATGCAAACTTCTACGGTATTGTAATATAGGATTGATCTTTTAGCTGTTTGGGTTTTTTAGTTGTTTGGTTTGGGTTTTTTAAATATGTTTACATGTAAACATGTTACATGTATTTTTTTCTGTTGTAAGAGTTTCAGAAACAGCCTAATTTTCAATTTAAATGTCTGTGGTAGTTCTGAACTTCTACTTAAGTTGAGACTGCTTTGTTCCTTTTATTTGGATTTGATTGTCAGACTAAAACCATTTCCAAATGAAAACCTATAAACTAGTTTAATCCATTTTTGAAACTACTGTTGATAACACCAGACATCAAAGTAGAAGACTAAACAGTTTTAGAATAATGAAAAAAAATGGAAAAGATACATTAAAATAGCAGATCAGTGTTCAGGACCATTTGAAAACATCTCTACTAATTCTTCAGAACATTTATTTAATGGACTTCCCAGTGAAAGTTGTGTGCAGGTTTTGTAGATCTTTCTCTGACAAGATCAGCTCCATAAGCACTCATTCCTCAATGTTCAAACTAAAACAAACACTCCTCTTCTGGATGTGTTCTTCTCTTTCTAAAAGATATTAGATACCAGAAACTGAGTCACCTGCAGTGTAAAAATTATAGTTGCTGTAGAAATACAGCTTACAATGCTATGATGCAGAAGCCTTCAACACAAGCATATAAGCTGCATATTTAATCTTGTCCATGTTTTTGTTTTAAAATGCATATTTTGTTGGCTGTATTTTGGTTTGTGTTTATAGTCTTTGTTGCTTTGCTTGTGAATTGCACTTGAACAAGCCTATGCTACTTTTGAAGAGATGACATGCTTTCAGATTTAGAGCAGCAAATTAATTCTGAATCAAACTGATACACTGGGGAACAAACACTAACATTTGATAATGTTATTTTTTTATTAACAGTACTATTATTCTGTGAGAATATTTCCTGGTCAAGAGCCTGCTAATGTCTGGGTGGGCTGGATTACATCAGACTTTCACCAGTATGACACAAGCTTTGACTTGGACAGAGTGCGTACTGTTACAGTTACACTGGGAGACGAAAAAGGGAAGGTTCATGAGAGGTTGGTTACAATTTGCTTAAAAATACCTATATTTTATACCCATATAAGCAACTTGCAATTTATAAGGTATAAATACACTCAATTTAATGTAATTGGATTGATGTATATAAATATTTAAAACAGCAGTAGTAGGAAAAAGTGTTAATTTAATTGTTACCTGCTCTTGCTTGTGAAGAAGCAGTGGACTAATGATCTAGTCAAATCAATAGGCACTGAAAAGTAAGATAGCGCAGCTTTCTATATAGTTTGAAATTGTGATCCTGTAACTATTGACTTGCGAGGCCAAAATCAGTACATGAGCTCATCTCAGCACTTCAGAGTATTATGAGTACCAGAAGCTTTTGTTATGCTTAATGTTAAAGGATTTAAAACTTTGACTTGCAAAGTCAGTTTCATCTTTGATATTTTACAAACGATTTGAACTATTTCATACGTTGTCATCTTCAGTTTTTTTTTTTTTTCAGTTATGATGTCCGTGTGTCATTGAATTTTGGCAGCGGTTAGGATGTGATCCATTGTTGTCGGCCACAAGGCCCTGTATGTTTGCAGCCATGCGAGGTTTTTCTTAGTTTGTTGCAGAAATTTTGCACACCATTCATAAATAAATTTATCTTTTGACATTCAGTATAAAACGCAGCAACTGCTATATGGTGTGCGCAGGAGAGAGCCTGAGCCCTGGACAAGGACGTAATAATAATGGCCTGGAGATCGGCTGCTTGGTTGATGCTGCCAGTGGCCTGCTGACCTTCACGGCTAATGGCAAGGAACTAGGCACATACTATCAGGTGAGTATTTTTTGATGATGTCTTGCAGTGGGAAGGGGGAAAACTGAGTCCTTAGCCTGCATGATTAGAGGCTTTAGTACAAGATTGTAAGAAAAAGTAATCATCAGTGTTATGGCAATAATTTTTTCCTTTGTTTGATCTAGGTTGAACCAAGTACAAAGTTGTTTCCTGCTGTATTTGCTCAAGCTACAAGCCCCAATGTTTTCCAGTTTGAATTGGGAAGAATAAAGGTAAATAATGCTGTGTTTTGTGTAGGTTTAGGACTAACAAGTCATACAAAATGAGTTTATTTGATTTTTGCCATTTGTTTCCTGTGATGTGTTCTTGGTGTTTGGGACATTTTTATGATTCCAAGTGTTTGCACTATTGCTAGTTTTACTCTTAACTCAGTTTTAAATACTTAATGAATTTAAAATACAGTACATTGAATAAAAAGGGTTGAAAATGATTAGAATTTTATGAATCTTGTCTTTTGTGGTGAAACAAAATCACTTGGGCTGATAAAGCAAATCTCTTAATTTTACAAACAGAGAATGGATGACTGGTGTATCTGCAGAATTTGGTTAGAGTTTTAAAATAATGTTTAAAGTACATTCAGATAGAACACAAGAAAACTGACCTGAATTTTTCTACCTTGCTTTGGATACTTGGATGTCTAAGAAATCAGAAGCAGTAAAAGAAAAGTGTAGTCCAAGGAAGTAACCACATGTGGCAGTCAAGTTTCTATTTCAAATTCAATTGTTCTTAAAATACAAATATGGAAAATGCTGTCTTGCTGCTAATCTTCCAACTTCCTAGCTTGTTTTAAAAACCAGTGAAAATGCTGATTTCCTGTTTAACTCTACTTTACTATATGTTGAGTATATTTCTGGAAAAGAAACGCAGTGTTTGGTAAAGATGAGGAAACTGATTATTTCTTCCATTGGAATTTTCCAGAATGTAATGCCATTATCTGCTGGATTATTCAAAAGTGAACACAAAAACCCAGTCTCTCAATGTCCTCCACGTCTCCATGTCCAGTTTCTGACTCATGTGCTTTGGAGCAGAGTGCCAAACCACTTCTTGAAAGTGGATGTGTCTCGAATCAGTGAACGTCAAGGCTGGATGATACAGTGCCTGAATCCTTTGCAGTTCATGGCCCTTCATATTCCTGAGGAAAACAGGTTGATGTTTGTTTTGTACTGGATCAGAATTATGTTGGGATTATGAACCTAGTCATGTAATTCCATCTAAGTAAGAAAGGCCCAAGGTCTTCCCTGTATTTATAACACATTTAAATATAGACAGTGTGTTTTGATTTAACTAATATTAAAAACTATTAAAAATTTCTAGTGTTTTAAAATCTCCCTTCTTTTACTCTGTTTTCAACCTCTCTCAATTTCTCTCCAAACATGTTAATAGTATATGCATATTTGCAAAGAAAGTGAAAGAAACTGTTTATAAATTATTAAAGATGATCGGTAAAATAAGCAAAAATCTGGTTTTGTAGAGATTTTTCAAGATTTGTGACCAATTTAATTACTCCATTGTTTTAATTGTCCTGAATTTAATTAAAACAATTGAAGACATTTCACTCTATAATTTCTTTGTTACCCAAATGTCTGAGCATTTTGCCAGTGTCTAAACTGAAAACCAAATCACCAAGAACCCCAACACTGAACCCTCTTCAAATGTATTGGTTAGTCTGTTGCCACTTTGCACCCCCAGATTTAAAGCCAGTAAATTATATAAATATCTTAACCCCAACTGGTTTTAAAATCTTAATTTTCAGTTATGTGAATTCTTGTTTGTAGTATGAAAAAATATTCTGGGTTAAGTAAATAATTAGGATTTTTTTTCCCACTGAAAATAGTTTAAGTAAGGATTTTAGGAGTGACTTGAATAAATATGAGATTAGACTTTGTTATTAGTCTTGATTATTACACTGACAGTGTTTCTCACACGAAAGCTGAAATGTGGAAGAAACCCATCCCTGGAACTGATATTGTGCTACTGTTATCCTTAGGGAGAAGTTTGAATCCCTTAAAAAGATATTCTTGCATATGTGATTTACTATGCTGTTTTTTCTTCCCTGCAGAACAATTGATATTTTAGAGCTGACAGAACAAGAAGAATTGTTGAAATTTCACTACCACACCCTCCGATTGTATTCAGCTGTTTGTGCTTTAGGCAACAACCGAGTAGCCCATGCCCTGTGTAGCCATGTGGATGAATCTCAGCTCCTCTATGCCATTGAGAATAAATACATGCCAGGATTATTACGTGCAGGATATTATGACTTACTCATTGACATCCATCTAAATACCTATGCAACTGCCAGGCTGATGATGAATAATGAATTTATAGTTCCAATGACAGATGAGACCAAGAGTATTACTTTGTTTCCTGATGAAAACAAAAAACATGGCCTTCCTGGTATAGGACTTAGCACTTCATTAAGGCCAAGAATGCAGTTTTCCTCTCCGAGTTTTGTAAGCATTAGCAGTGAATGCTTTCAGTTCAGTCCTGAATTCCCTCTGGAAATTTTGAAGGCCAAAACCATAGAGATGCTGACTGAAGCTGTCCAGGAGGGAAGCCTCCATGTCAGAGATCCAGTTGGAGGTTCTACAGAATTTCTGTTTGTCCCTCTCATCAAGCTCTTTTATACCCTCCTAATTATGGGAATCTTCCACAATGAGGATCTGAAACACATCTTGCAGTTGATTGAGCCCCGGGTTTTCAAAGAAGCAATAAGCCAGGAGGATGAAATTGATTTCTCAGAGAAGGAGTTCAGTTCAGATGATCTCAAGTCAGAAGAAGGAGAGGAAGAATCCAGAGGGGAGCAAATGCCAAAGGAAGGACTACTTCAGATGAAACTTCCAGAACCTGTTAAATTACAGGTAAAAATACTGTTTTGGTAATGGTTGTTCCTGTTTCCTTCATGTGAAAATTTGTCTTTCAAGGAATAAAGGATTTTGAAATTAATTTTTTTTAGTTAAATAGTGAGGTAATTTCCTTACAGAAAACTAGAAGATATAATTTCTTTCTGATGATATAAACTTGCTCACCATAGATCAAGCAAATATGGTTTCATTAAAAAGAATTACTTGCTCAATGCCATTAATAGCAAATTCCTCATTTTTATGGATCCAAACAGAAAAGAAATTCCCTAAAAGAAAGGGGTAAATCCATTCTCTTGTAGCTTTAGTTATGCCTGAGGCACATTAATCTCTTGCAGATGCCAGATACTCCTGGTGTAAGATTGCTTTGCATGTAATAAATAACAGCATTAAATGATCCAGACTTTATTTGATAGTAACTGTTGCTTCAGGAAACCCATCCTTACTTGCATAATATGCAGAAGATATTTCTTAGCTTGCCAACTCATGTCTCTTACAATACTGTTTTCTCAGATGTGTCACCTGCTCCAGTACTTGTGTGATTGCCAAGTACGACACCGAATAGAAGCCATTGTAGCATTTTCTGATGATTTTGTGGCCAAGCTTCAAGAGAACCAGCGCTTCCGGTACAATGAAGTGATGCAGGCCTTGAACATGTCTGCTGCCCTGACAGCTAGAAAAACAAAAGAATTTCGATCCCCTCCTCAAGAACAGGTACAGTTTACAATGGACAGTTTCTTTCTTGTCGCACTTTATTTGCTGTTATGTTGCAGAATTCTGGTTGATTTGAAAGTTTTTCCTTTTGGAGATCAGTGCAATTTGTCTTTTGTTTCTATTCTCTAAGATTAACATGCTGCTGAACTTTAAAGATGATAAAAATGATTGTCCTTGCCCTGAAGAAATTCGGGATCAACTCTTGGATTTCCATGAAGACCTAATGACACACTGTGGTAAGTCTTGTTACTGAATGTTTTTACTTTTAAAATTATATTATCTTTAGAAGCAATTTTTGTAAGTAATTTCATGTAAGAAACATCAACTCAATAGTCTGTAAATTAATCTGTACAAATTATAAATATTGTCAAATAAAGATAATTAGCTTTTAGTCAAAACCAAGGAAATATCCTTATCTGGTTAAATTAGAAGGAAATGCTGTGTGTTTTGTTTAAGCAAAGCTCATAAGCATCTCTTTTACAGGCTGACAAACTCAGTTCCTTCATTCTCTCCTTATGGGGCAAGCAGTCCAGACATTAATGGGTCATTGTTGGATGCTTTCCAGCTTTTCAATATTTTTCTTGTGTTTTGTAACAGGAAATGCAGATGAAATAAATAATTTAGATAAATATTTGAACGGAAAACAAACTTTATCTTTTGATTCTTTTCCTTTTTCTTTAGTTGTTTTCCATCATTCTCCTCTGTTCAAATTACTTAATTTTTTTTGTTACCTCTTTCTCGTAGGGGAAAATAGGAATTTGCATTATCTACAAGTAGAAAATGAATTTTGTGGGTCAGAGGGTGCATTATCATAGAGCAGAACTAATTACTCTGTATATTGCAAAATAAGTAAAACAGTTACACATCCGAAGTCCAATGTTTGCTTGGTTAGTCTGCCACCACTTGGGGATTCACATTTTGTGGAATGGTTGAGAGACAATATATTGAAAGTTTGCAAATCAAAAAAGCACAACTAGAGCTCAGAGAGTAGCATAACTGTGGGAAAACAGACATTTCATTTGGGTAATTTCAGACCATCTCTGTGTTCCAATTGGTAAGACATTTCAGTGTCTTTACTGTTAATTAGTTTGGTAGAGGAGACTGCCATCCAAATCATTTTGTAACATGATTCTGTGTGTAATATGAATTTACTGATGATCATTGCTTGGTGTAGTGTCAATTGCCCTGTTACAACAAAGTATAACAAAATAACTTTTAATAGAAATGGAATTGTATCCAATGCAAAAAAATCAGGCAACTAGAACCAGATGCAATAAATTGAGAAGAATTATGTTATGTCATGAGGAAACATCCTATAAAATTCAAGACTGCTAAAGAACTCTCACAAAACCCTTAACTTCAGAACTTATTTTGGAAACTAAAAAATCCAGAAAATGGTGGAATGACAGTTTTACTTGGATTTAGTGTGAGTCATAGGTACAGGTCAAGATTTTGAATTCCCCTGCCATGTATCCATGAATCAATAAGTTTAAAAATAAGATAAATGAGATGATAGGAATCCCTTGAAGTTCAGCGTTGGCAAGTATAAAGTCCTGCACCTGGGAAGAAACAACTCCTGCAGCAAGGACAGGCTAGGGGCATAAATTAGAAAGTAGCTTTGCACAAAAGCTGGGGTCTTCAGTAGAAGAGCAACATGGCCATACTGGAGTGAGGTCAGGGAGGAGTCATCAAAGATAGTTAAATTCTTGGATCATCTTTTGTACAAGGAGAGAATGAGAGGACTGGGGTTGTTTAACTTGAAGAGGAAGCTCAAAGGGGGATGGTATCAATGTATATAAATATCTGTTGTGCAGGGGGAGTTTAGAAGGCTAAGACAGACTTTCCTCAGAGATGTCTAGGGACACAAATTGAAAATCAGGAAATTCTACTTGTTTGTTACTAGAGTAGGTGGAAGGTAGGGTAGGAAATTCTACTTGTTTGTTGTAGGGTGATGGAACTCAAGAATAGGTTGCTCAGAGAGGTTGTGGAGTCTCTTCACCTTAGGAGATATTCAAAACCTCACTGGACATGGTCCTGGGAAACTTGCCCTAGCTGGACTTGTTTTGAGCTGGGAGGCTGGACTCTAAAGACTCATTCCAAATACAGCTGTTAAGTGATTCTCTAAATCTTCACATTGATTTTTTTTTACATTTTTATAGCTTGTTATAGTAATGTAACAAAAGAGCACTGTATTGTGAGGGTGGCTACTTTCTCCTGACTGATCACTGGAAAGTATGTTTGTTTTAACACTTGTACTTTCACTTCTTTTATATGTTTTACCTAAAAATCTTTACTACTATCACTTCAACCCCACTGTATCCCTAGGGACTAGAGATATGTCCAAAACACAGGCATCAGTGTTAGTGTGGAAAAATGCATACTGTGGGAAATATATTTATTGTATGTTTTAAGTGTAACATCACACAATTTGTACGCTAAATTGCTAGGGTTACCTGATCCTTATCTGTACTTTCCTGCTTGGCACATTTGCCTGTTCTATACTTGTTCCAAATGCTGCTTAAGCATGACCCATATAAAATTCTCAGAGCAGAACAACAGTTCAGTTTAATTTTGTTTGTACACACAAGATGTCTGTAGTTTGCTTAGTTTTATTCTTTCACTACTTAGTGCATTTTTTTTTAATTTCAGGAATTGAACTCGATGAAGATGGAACCTTGGATGGCAATAGTGATTCAACCATTAGGGGTCGCCTCCTATACCTTATGGAAAAAGTTACATATCTGAAGAAGAAACAAGCTGAGAAGACAGTTGATGATGATGATAAGACATCCTGTAAGCAAAATTAAATCAGTTTATTGCAACTTAATTACAAAAGGGAAAAGAAACAGGCCAGGAAGTTCTTCACGCATTTTCAGCCAAAACAAGGTGTATTTTTAGTGAAATATCTATGCACCTTAAAGTTTGTAACTTAACTCAAAACAAGCACAAATGGATTTTTTTAGGCAGATTTGTTTCCCAGTGGGATGTAGAAGAAAATTTCTTTTAGTGGCACTTTTGCCCCATAACTTTTGTCGCTCATAAATTTTTCAGAATGTATCTTGCTTTTAATAGAATTAGTGCAGATTTAATAATTGTAGCAAGGTTCTGTTTTATGAGAACTTCCTCAGCTGCAGCAGCTTCAAATCAGTATTTGCATGCAGATTATCACATGATCTGCAATTAGACTGTAATTAGCAGAAGTCTTCCCACTCAACCTAAATTTCAAGTTTTGCTGACTGCTGTTCCGTCATTTTCTCTGATACTTTCTGCCTTTTCGTCTTGACAAGAATCGCTGCCAGTGGCATCCTAGTTCTGCAGTTGGTGCCAACTGACTATTTAAATTTTATTTATCTTTTTTTTTTTCAGTGTTGCTTCTATTTTTATTTTTTCCTCTCCTTTTTGTGGTATGTGTTGCTTTCAAATGTCCTTATTTTTTATGTGATAATTGGAGTCTAGGCCCATGCAGAATCTGGTGATGAATCTTCTCTCCCTTTTTTTCCTTGAAGTAAGCATAAAAGTTCTATAAAACCTGATTCTCTCTTTCTCATATTAGTAGAAAGATTATTATATTGAACAAACAGACCCACAGGTAGGTGAAATGCAGTATTGCAGTTATCAAAACAGGAACACATGATTGCCTGCTCCTGGAATTCTTCATCAGAAAAAGAAACAGAACAGAACAAACCAATCCACCCAAAAAACGTAGCATTGTATCCCTTCTTGTTGTTATTTCAGTCCTTCTGAAGTATCAGCCCAGACACATTTCATCTTTTTTCTTATTTAAAAAGTGTTTTTATTCTTAAAAAATGATGTACTCTGTGTCAATGGAAACACCTATAGTACAGTGCCTGGGCAGTAGCAATGAAATACATTACTACAACTCTTTTTTCTCCTTTCCCTGTATTAGCACGAATTCTCTTCTCTGTTAAACATTCTATTTTCTGTAAATTCCTATTTCTTCAGTATCTTTCTGTAAGTACTTTTCTTTTTGTTTGTTAGTTTGAGTTAACCTGGAATTACCTTAACTGCAATTACATAGCTTGTCTGTATCAACATATCTTTCCCAAACATTCATATATCCCAACTAATAAAGATTGTCAGTGACACTACCAGATGCAGGTTTCTTGCTTCATTAGAGACTGAACTGGGAATATGCAAATGATGATTTGCCATTTATTTAATATTTGTGTCTTTATTTCCTTCGAAGTGCCTTTTTTCTGGCAAAGGAATAAGTTAAATTATTTTTTTGTGTACATTATAAAACTTTGAGTGGATACAGAGCTTAGACATGTAAATAAATATCATTTACATATGCTACCAGTATAATTCTTCAGCCTTCATAACAGGCTAAAGAAGCCCTCAGACCTATATTCATAGAAAAATATTGAAAGCAATATACAGAAATAAATCTGGTGACTTCGTGAGCATCTTGTATGTCTTCATAATTTTTTGTGTTTAATTGTAATTTTTAGTATAGGCTTTTGGTTTTGAGATATTTCTTCTTCTCTTGTGTGGTTTTATTTTTCTTTGATAGACTGCTAAAGAAATACCAAGAAAAAGATACTTCTTAGGAATTTAATTCATTCCAATTCATGTTACATAGTGGGTTCTGAGGTACTAACAGTACGGAAAGGACCAATTAATGGTAATTCTGTGATTTATTTATTTTCTTCACAGCTACTCTCCAGCAGTTGATTTCGGACACGATGGTGCGTTGGGCCCAGGAGTCAGTGATAGAAGACCCGGAGTTAGTGAGGGCCATGTTTGTGTTGCTACATCGCCAGTATGATGGTATTGGTGGCCTGGTTCGAGCCCTACCAAAGACCTACACCATAAATAGTGTGTCTGTGGAAGACACCATCAATCTTCTGGCATCCCTTGGCCAAATCCGTTCCTTGCTCAGTGTCAGAATGGGAAAGGAAGAGGAGAAGCTTATGATTCGTGGATTAGGGTAAATAACTGGAGTGTAACTTCTCTTTATTTACAGATTTTTATTTTTTTTTTTTGTTATTTGTTGTATGGTTATGGCCAAGTTTGTACATGAAGTTTGAGTCTGAATATGGGTGTAAATGCAGACACTGCTCTCAGTTATATAGTATCCTCAGTAGTAAGATAAAGCCTTTGCAGTATTATATGTATCATATTGGGGGAGAAGAAGTTGACATCTGTAAGACTTCTGAAAAACATTGAAAAGATGTGTTTAATATTTTATGATATGAGAACATATCTTATTACTACATTTTAAATAGTATGACTGTGAAGAATCCTGTCAAGAATACTATCCATTTTTTGTGAATAGAAACTATTTTTATTTTTATGAATGAAACTATTGGCTCTTGACACATAGGATTTCCCGCAGCAGCCAGCTAATGGAGTTGTGCCTCCCCATGTCTGTACATATGCCATCCTTTTTACTGCACTAAATGTAGATGGTATGTTTGAGCTACAAAGTAGCTCACACACTGCTATTCTCCCTAATTTTATGATTAATAATAGTGAAGTATAGGCTAATAAAGAGGTCAATTGGAGGAAATAGTGAAGCAAATATGATAGTCTCTAGCAGGAAAGAGGTTGGTTGGTTTTTTCCTCTCATGTTTTTCAAAGAGATGTCTTTTGATAGTAAGCATCAGCTGTGATCTATTGAAAATCTCCAGTCAGCAAGAGCAATGAGGACCAAAGACAGCATTATATAAAGAATGCCAGGAATGCAAGCAGAAGCAAAGCTTTTGTTATGCAAAATACTTCTTGAAACTGCACCAGTAGAATCCCAGCTAGCTCTGCCACCGGCTTGGTGCCAAAACGCCATTCCCGAGCCCGCCAGCAGTCTCGGGAACCGGTGCAGTTCAGAGCTGTTCCTCTAAGGCTGCAGATGTTGTGGTGTTGAGGTTTCGAGGCAACAACTTAGAGAAGGCTCCCTCTTGTCCGGTTTCTCAGGTTTATTGCCCCAAGCCAGGGGATGAACAAGGGGAGAGAGAGAGCAAAGCCCACTTTTACATTTAAAGCCAGGGGTAGTTACAATTCTTTACCAATCAGGTGGCAGTGGGGAGGGGAGGAAGGTGGGACCCATGATCTAGCACCCTATAGGAAGGGCATGGGGGGTGGAAAGGGTCACTTAGACCAATGGGACACTGAGGCACAGGGAATTCTCTGGAACTCGGAGTAGGAGCCAGGTGGGATTGACATTATGTATATAAAGTAACAGGTGTGTCCAGGAGGTGACTGGCAGCAGGACTAGGGAGGGGAAAACCCAGGGAGAAACCAAACCTGGGGGTGGCAGGGACAAACCATGAGGAGGAGGACCCACCACCACAACTTCTTTTTCTTTTTTTTTTTTTTTAGCAGCTTACTGAAAACCTCAGATGTCCATATAGTGTCTATACATAATTTTGTATTGTCATTATAAACAATGCCTACTTCTTAGATTACCAGCAGGTCTCATTGATGATCAATGTTTCATGGCTGTTGAAGTCTTTGGCTTACTCATGGTAAGGCTTTGGCAAAAGGCAGGGTCTGGCATCTGTCAAGAGACACAAAGTACTGGCGTTTCCAAATCTACCTTTTTATACAGGTTGAAATTGTTTCATTTTGCTCCAGTTTATGAAGTCTAAAATGTGTGAGTAATTACTAGATTTGGTTCTCATGTCATATTCTGTGTTTAGTTCCTATACATTTTTTTCCTCAACATTTTCTACTGTGAATTAAGAACCAAGATTTTCTGAATCTGTTTAATGTTAATGGTGTTTTTGCTGAGACGTAAAAGTCTGGTGTAAGTTAAGCCAGTGTTCTCGCTTCTTCTTCCTATCACCTTTCTTGGTAGTCTCTATAATGTCTTGTTTAGCTTGTAAGTTACCCAGCTGTGCTATTTGTGCCTTTTATAGGCTAACCTAAGCTCCAATGCCTATTCAGAAATGTCATTTTTTTTTGCTATGATATTCCTTTCTTTGAGCTGAGAAATTGAAGTGTTACTTATTGCTGCTTTAAAACTCAGTTTCCTCAGAAATGCTGTTAAGACTTCTTCCCCTACGTGTGACATTTTATAGTACAGTTCACAGTTAAACACAACACTGAAGGTGGATGTAATTTACCAAGTAGGGCAATGTTACTGGCCAGCCCTTGAGGTGACATTTTGACTTTCTGTACTGCTCTCTGTAGAAAGCTGCTGCAGTAAACTAGCAGTTTACAATGTCTTGGAAGATTGATACTATTGAGGTCTTTTTTTAAGGCCTGAAGCATTAGTGCAGAAAGGAGATGAGACAGCTTTTGGAGGCATTATCACTGATACAAAGTTCAGTTCTAAGTTTTGGGAAAAAAGTTACTGGAAGTCAAAAACTCAGCGTCAAATAGTCTTCATCACATCTCATCTTTTAAAAGGATGAATTTTCCTTGCCTGAGTGAAGGAGTTCTAGGTCAGGAAGAAAAAAGACCCCAAAACTGTTTAAAATGTACAGTGAAATTTGAACAGTTGCCAACAGTATTTTCTCTAGTGACCTGCTAGTCATTTTCTCCCATGACCTAATGGCTTTCACAGTCATTTATGGGTTGTATTTGATTTCAAGACTAATTATAGTTTTTAAAAATTTAATTACTCTTTAAACTAGACATTTTTATTGGATATACCATGTCAAATAAAATATTGACATTATGATCTTAAAGTCCGATTTTAAATATGAAAATCTGTTCTGATGAAATATGTAGAAGAGAAGAGTAACTCAAGAATAATATTTGTGCAGCTTCTGGTTTTGACACTTAGAAGATAGCTGCATATCTCTTTCCCCTAGGATATTTTTATTGCTTTTGATGGCAGATAGCAAATATCTCAAAGTTTTAATAATCTAAAAAGGATTTTTCTGTCAAAAAACATTGCATAATTGAATTTAAAATTTAAAATAATGTATAGCGGTTTGGATGATGCTCTTTTCAGAATATAGTTTTAGATCTCAATAGAATTTCTAATGAAAACAGAAGAGTCTTATACTCCAGTGTAATCAAGGGGTAATTAGTGCACTATTATATGGGAAAACAAAGGTCATATTCTTCCTCAATGTGCTTAGAAAAATAGACAGGAGAGATTGAAACTCAATGGGAAAAGTCCCTGAGGTAATTTTTTACTTCAGGAGGTGATGAAGAATTGCACAGTAAATCAGCTTTGCAAATAACATAATAGGTAAACTACTGGTCCATAACATTTTTTAAATTTTGTTTTCCTGTAGAGACATCATGAATAATAAAGTATTTTACCAACATCCAAATCTCATGAGAGCTTTAGGCATGCATGAAACTGTCATGGAAGTGATGGTGAATGTGCTTGGTGGAGGAGAATCCAAGGTAAAGCAATGCAGTGTTAGAAGGCAGAGAGTTTAGGATAGAGCTGTTCAAAGCTTTTTCCTAAAACTGAGCTGTCACTGGAGATACTGGGATCATAACCTCTTACTAATTTCCATTAATGTAAAAGTTGACTAAGTTCTTTAGAAGAATATGTCCTTCCATTCCAGAGGGAGGTATTATTAGCATTGTAATTTCAGATGCTTTAAAGAAAAAACTGTAGCACTTTCTATGTTTATTATGTTTTAAAGGGGAGATCTTTTTATCAACTAATTAAAAAACAACTCAGTATTACTCTATGAAACTGAGTGTTCACCTTCTTTCATATTTGAATCTAGAATCTGTGGGCGATCCCAGCTTTAGATTTAAAGCTTATACCTTGATCATTGAAGCTTAAGTTGTTACTAACTACCTGGGAAAGTCCTGTTGTGAGCAAGTCCTGTGCAGTGAGAAATCTAAGCAGTTAATTTCCCTGAGGGGCTGTGAGTACAACACCTACATATTAGTATGTTAAAAGGCTTTATATAAAGCCTTTATATCCTTTGCATGTTGTATATCTGTATTAGAGTTTGAACTTCAGTCTGTTTTTATTTGCTTCTTAGGAAATCACTTTCCCAAAGATGGTGGCAAACTGCTGTCGCTTTCTATGTTATTTTTGCCGCATCAGCAGGCAGAATCAAAAAGCTATGTTTGATCATCTTAGCTATTTATTGGAAAACAGCAGTGTTGGCCTTGGTAAGTATTAAAATAAAATTTAAAACTTCCTGCTGATTTATATATGAAACCACATGTATTTTTCTGCATCCCTCTGTTTACTCACTATGTATTGAAGTTTCTCCTATTTCCAGTGCAAAATATATTCATTAACTGTATTGCTAACTCTAAACAACTCACCTGCCAGTAGCATTAAGTTGAGCTAATTTAGTACATTTTGTTGTATATGCCTGAACATTCAGAGAGACTTAGTGATTAGTTACTAATTTTGGGGAAGAGTATATATTCCTGTTTTTGCAAAGAGAATCATTAAGAGAATCGGGAAGTTTTGGCAGCATTTCATTAAGGCTTACCTCTCACTGCTCAAGCTTGCACCCCTGCACTTCTTTCTGTGTACTGGTCAGTATACAGCTATGGCAGTGGGAGAAACACAGAACTCATTTGCTTGATTAGGTGCATGATTAGATGCCCAGAAATGAACCTTGAAACTTTACTACCACGTTTTGCTTTTCTCACCTGAAGTGTTGTAGAGGAAATATATTTATCTTTATTTAATTTAGTACTTGAAATTGACAATATATAAGTATTTAAGGGTCATCATGGTAATTTTTTAAATGATGACAAATGTATTAATGTAAAGCCATAGAACAGAAGTGTAAACTCAAAATCTTTTTGAAGAGGAAGAGCCCAAATCAAATCCCTTTGTAGTGTGAAAATGAAAACCTTAGATTTTTCTAATGCTATATTTACCACCATTTTAAAAAGAAATACATAGCTTATAATCTTATATTTTAAAGCTTAAGGATATTTTCTATTTCAATGGATTTGGTGGCATGTCCATGTATTAGGCATAAAATCATTATTGCATTTTCCTCAAAACAGAGTTGTGTCAGTTAGGAAAATGAGACTGAGATCTTAAAACAAAGTTTATGATGAGAAGAGGAATGTGTAAGACAAGCTGTTTTTAGCTTGAACATTCATATTGTATTTTCATTTCACATCAGTGTCAAATTTCATGCAAGTGCATGATGATTTATTGTAAACTGAGATGTATAAAGTATATATTGATAATCGTATGCTAACTAATGACAAAATGCATCCTATTAAAAAAAAGTTAATGCATTTTCTATGAATTTGTTGGGGTTTATTAAATTGGTGTTAAAACTAAATGTTATTTTAACAGCCTCTCCTTCTATGCGAGGGTCAACTCCTTTAGATGTTGCCGCAGCATCTGTAATGGATAACAATGAACTTGCTCTGGCTTTAAGGGAGCCTGATCTGGAGAAGGTTGGTAGCTTCTTCATCAAGCATTTTTTTCCCCCCTGTAGAGAGAAGATACCTGTTTCTTGGAGTAAGGAAAATCCAAGATTATATGGGAATTTCTGGTACTTTTCAGGGGAAGACTGAGAATCTGGTTGGTTGTTCTTTCTGCTAGTGGTCTGAAGTGCTGAACTGAGTTTGAAGTGATTATACACACAGCTGTAGCCACAAGGAAATTGTTTCAAGGGCAGCTCTTAATTTTGCAGTACTGGAGTCCATATGCAACACAACTTCATTGCTAAAATCTTTGTTGCTCTTTTGTATGGTGACATGCCGTGGTGACATGAGGCAACAGGGGTTACTAGGAGCTTTGTGGCAACTTGTTACAATATATGACAAATTTTCATAGAGATATCAGTCTATATCTGTCGTATTTTCCCCTAACATTTAAACTTGTTTCAGAAAAGTTGAAGAAATTTGGATTGATTACACTAAAGAATAAAACACTCAAGAGAACCTGTGACAATTGTGTAGTATGTGTAAATTGCTGCTGTAAGGAGGAATAGAATAATAGTTACTCTGTCAGCAGTGGATAAAAAAAAGCAGGTTAGATAATGGAAAGACAGATTCAAGGTAGACATTAAAAACTCTTTCTTAAGAAAAGACAGAGGAATTACAATATGCAATTCCTTTTTGAAGACCTCAAATTCTGGAGATGAATCTTCATAGGAAAACATCTGTCTGGAGTAATAAAAGTGCAGATGTTTCTTTCTTGGAATTGGAAGATGGACCATGTGTGTTTAAAAGGACATTTTCAGTCTTACCATTCTTATAAGTGCTCAGCAAGAAGAAGCTGTCCAAACTGCCTAAAGGATATGCTTACAATTCTTACAGTTCAGAAAGGAAAGGACCAACTGAAAACTACTACTGAGCCTATAGTCCTGAATTACAGGGAGTGTAATTACCACTGTAATTACTGCTGTGTGTTTAAAAACGAAAAAAAAAATCAAAAAAGGCAAGTGAAAATGAACGCCAAAATAAAAGAGTGGACCTTTTATTCTTTATAAAAGAAAAGATGTGGTTTTGATTATGGATGATGTGTGGTTGGGGAATATTGCAAAATTGACTAATTTGTAATGCTCAGAGTTGCAAGACAAATGAGATAACAGATAGCAAAGCATATCCTAGAGGGAGAAATGATGGAATCGTGATAAGTAGGTCTTGCAGTTCATGGTAGGAGTAGAAAAAGAATGGAAAAGTGAACTAAGAAAGAGAGTGCTCTTCTGATTTGCCCAAAGCATGATAAGATTTTTTCAGGTATAAGAGATTGCAGATAGTGTATCCTGACAGTGTATGAGGATACTTCCCTTTGAAGCTGCACTTCTCTTTTTCACAATTAATACATTTTTCATCTTGCTTTGCTTTTAGGTGGTTCGCTACTTGGCTGGATGTGGGTTGCAGAGTTGTCCTTTGTTGATTTGTAAAGGCTACCCGGACATTGGATGGAATCCAGTTGAAGGAGAGCGATATTTGGATTTTCTTCGTTTTGCTGTTTTTTGCAATGGTAGAGTAGAAGCCTAAACATTTTATAACTCCCTCCAATACCCGAAAAAGTTTGTAATTTTAAATAGTAATACAATCCAGCTTGGTAAGTTACTGTGAATTAAAAGAACCTGCAGAAAGAGTAGAATTATTCAAGACACATGTTAACTTATATTTGTGAAATGGGCATCTAGGGTCCTGTGAACCTGTGCCCCATTTTTTGGATCCAGCTTTGGTTTTTGAAATGCACTTCTCCTTTGGAAGTAGAGCAGAGAGTCCTAAATCTTTTTGTGATAAATTCATGGTAGATATAGAGCCAAACACCTATCTTTTATGAAGATTTAGTTAGTTCAGTTTTAGTGTCCAAGCAGTTATATTGGTCCCCTCATTAACCCTTGCACTTGACTGAATCTTTACTAAAATTCAGTAGTTTCAGTGATGCTTTAAACATCCTTTACTACATAGTTAATTCCTTGGCTTTAATTAATTTTTAATTAAAATGTGTTTTTTTTTTTTTTTTTTTTTTTAATTTCATTGCAGTAATAGAGGAGCATGTGTGTTTATGTAACTCTGTCATGATATTTAAACTGTTTTGTAGTAAGGAGTATCTATGCATTCTGCTCTTTTGTGTACCCTTTTTTTCTGATTATATTCCAGAACTCTTTTTGATATAATCTTGTATCTTGGTAGGAGAGAGTGTGGAGGAGAATGCGAATGTTGTAGTCAGACTGCTTATTCGCCGACCTGAGTGTTTTGGTCCTGCTCTAAGAGGAGAAGGAGGCAATGGATTGCTTGCTGCCATGGAGGAGGCGATACAAATATCAGAAGATCGAACAAGAGATGGACCTTCCCCAAGTAATGGATCCAGTAAAACCCTGTAGGTGCAGTAGAATTGCTTACTGGTTATTTTTTTTGTAATCTTAGGTGTGAAATGACTTTTTTGCTTTAACATGTGAATTACCGGTTCATTCTTCCTTGGATTCTGTGTCGGAGAAAGATTTATCTTTTGCTAAACAGTGCTTCCTCTGCACTATTAATTTAAGTAACTCTCTCTAAATATTAAGACATCTCTAGAATTCTGTTTGTTCTTTTTCATTCCGTTAAGAGTCAGTCCACTGATGCAAAATGAGACAGATGAATGGTACCAGTGGTAACAATGGAGATGTGACTACAATCTTTTAGGGACAAAATACATTCTGTCTTAGTCTGCTGTAAGTCCCTTTGTTACCAGAAGCCACTCTCTGTAAGCCGTTACACCTACGAGCAGATTTTCTTTATTTATTACTGTTCCTAAAAATGTTCTTTTTTTTTTTTTTTTAATCTTTATGTGTTGTAACATCTAACTAATTGCAGTGAAATAGAAGAACAAGAAGATGACACTATTCACATGGGAAATGCAATCATGACCTTTTATGCTGCCTTGATTGATCTCTTAGGACGTTGTGCCCCTGAAATGCATGTAAGTTTTATGTCTTCATACACTGGAAGGTAAAGGGACAGTAGTTTTACTGATCACTGGTTTGCTGTTCATTTTTTTCTCAGGATCATGTTATCAGGTATTAAAGCAGTGGCATGGCTACAGAGTATCCCCGTGGACATAATGTCTTGTTCTACTGATTGGCAAGGGGAAAATGATACTCAAAAGATGTTCCTTTTAAAGGAATTATTCCTTTGCTTTTTTTTTTTAAATTTGGTTTGACTGTCCGTTGTGACAATAAAATTCCCCAAATGTCCCTATTTGCTGGGATGGTGTAGAGTGATATATTTTTTATAAACTAAGGTTTTATTTTTCATATACTTATTTTAAACAGACTTTTTAAGTTTCACGTAGAAATTATAGGGCATTCTTTTAAAATGTAGGGATAAGCATTATACTTGGACATTCGTATCAATATCTCAAAATCTATTCACACTGACAGAACTTCTCAAAGGAAAGATGTCACTATTTCAGGCATTAGATACAAAGAATTAGAAACACTCTAAAAACTTTAAGTCTTACATTGTAAGAGATTGAAACTCTAAAAATATTTATTGTTTGTGATTCAATATACATTATTGTTCTTCAGAAATTTAGTTATACATAGTTTCTCATTTTGCCCTGAAATATGCCCTAATTAATATATATTAGTATAGATCAGTATCAGATTTGTGCAGGGATTGACAACTTGAGAGAGGAGAGATATATGTAGTTAAGGTCAGTGTATGAATACCTGTTTCATTTGAATAAAAAAATTGTCTTGTTTTGTCCCTGTCTTGCTGCCTTTTTTAAAAAACAAAACAAACAACTGAGGTATTTGAAAGTGTCTTATTTGACCAGGACAAAAACCCTGATTTTTTTCAATCTGAAAATCTGCTTTTGTTTTCCTCCCGACCCCTCCCACCATATGCTGCTACATTTTAAGGCTTTGTTCACCAGCTTTACCTAATTTCTGTTCTGAAAATGAACTTAGTTCTATTTAACAAGCAAATGTAGATTTTTGGACTTTGTACATTTGCATCCAAACTACAGCAAATCGATGCAGATTGCATAAAATTTACATTGTTAATTATAATGCAAGTTTGGGAGCAGTTATTCTTTTGTATAGAAGATAAAAAGAAGTTCTTGCTAAATTTTTATTTGTCTTTTTATTAGCTAATCCATGCTGGTAAAGGGGAAGCCATTAGAATCAGATCAATTCTACGGTCTTTGATTCCACTTGAAGATTTGGTGGGAGTAATCAGTATTGCTTTCCACATGCCAACCATAGCAAAAGGTAAGATTTTTCTACATTTTTTCTCCCATCCTATTCTTATGATTTGTAATTTATTGACATATTGACACTCGTACTTTTTTCAGCATTTAAAATATTATGGAAATTCAACTATTTAATATGTGAATTAAAAGACAGTTCATGTATATCTCATACATGTTTCAAAAATCTTTCTGCATGCAGTAGTCAACAATTCTGTGTACCCTAAATCACTGATATAAATGCTGTTAAATTGAATTACGAAAATCTATTTCAACTTTAAAAAGAAATTTTAAAATGCATGCTTTCTGATTTTAGAACTATTTTAATATACTGCAGTCTCATTTCTCAATAACATAACCCTTAGCTCTTGCTGTTCTAACCCTATCAAATTGTTTCTAGCAGATCTTACTAAGACACCAGAGTTGTTCTCCAGCAACTATGGTGAAGAGATAGGTGTGATATACATAGGAGAATGCATTTTTTTGTTTTTCCTGCCTATATAAAATTGATTGCAATAGTGGGACCTATGTGAGCAACTATATAAAAGGGAAAGGGATTACCTCTGCTTTTCTGCGTGTCTTGAGAGAAAACATTATAAAAGCAACCTGGATTGTTTAGACACAGCACAAGATTTTCCAATAGGTTACAGCAGAAAAGATAAAAAGAAAAAGATCGATCAGTCTATTTTACTATTACTTATTTATGTTCCAGATAGGGATAGACCTATAGGTGAGATCTGAGTAGCAAACTACAGTTCATAGATACAGAAGTGCTGGTTTCCTTTCCAAAATGAAAGTACCAAAGCTTTAAAATATTTCAATGAATTCCTTTCAGATATTTTGAAAGTTTTGAGATAGATAGGACTTGTTGGCACGTTCTTAATTCTTTGTCATACATTAAAGATATGCTCACCAATGCTGCATTTCCAGGATCTCTGATGTAGCGTTCTTGTAATTTTTACTTTCCATCTGCTTCTGCTGAGAACTAGGTAGTTATGTGGGTTAATTATTATGTTTTAGGTACTTAGCATTTAGAATATCAACTGTTAAGAATCCCTTAATATACAAAGCATGAACAGAAAAGCATGCAGGGACTGAGGTCTCTGGGTCGAATTTGTCTTATGCATTCTTTTTCATTTCCTTTGTGTAACAAAAATGTGGGGAAGATGCCTAGGTGTTAACAGAGACTCAAAGGCTCTGACAAGTAGCAGATTGACTGCCTAGTCTGCTGATGAAGGAGGATCTTTGTCACTGAAGTCTTATTTCTTCCTTTTAGATGGTACTGTGGTGGAACCTGACATGTCTGCGGGGTTTTGCCCAGATCACAAGGCAGCCATGGTTTTGTTCCTTGACAGGGTCTATGGAATTGAGGACCAGGATTTTCTTCTACACCTTCTTGAAGTTGGCTTTCTGCCAGACCTTCGTGCTGCTGCCTCATTAGATACGGTAAGGGTTTCAGTCTGCTTTTGTTTTGGTTCTCTTACCTTACTTAACACTACAGCATCTTTCATCCCTTGAAAAAGCATTTTTTATGTCTTCACATCTTCTGCGTTTCTCAAATGCTGGCTGAACTGTTGCTTCTGAGCTTTGATAATACTTGAAGATGCATCATCCAGTGTAATGGTCACTTTTTAACAACTTGCACTGATACCCTTATCTATAAAAGAAGCAATGCCTTTCCCCAGGAGGCTTTCTGAGCTTGTGCTATGGAATCAAAATCAGATGAGCTGCCAATGAAGCATCTGGGAAGAAGTGACTGGGAGCCTCTTTCCAGAGATAGACAGAAAGTGTTCATCTCTGTGCATGTGTTAAGAACACCCGCATTGTTATTTAGAAAATGACTGCATTTCTATTTTACTTCCTCTTCAATGTTGCTGCNTGGGAAGAAGTGACTGGGAGCCTCTTTCCAGAGATAGACAGAAAGTGTTCATCTCTGTGCATGTGTTAGGAACACATCAGCTGTCATGGTCCAGAAAGCTTGGGTTTAGAGAGCTNTTTTTTTTTTTTTTCCTGTGCATCTTATTTCCATCTAATTTCTTTTAGCTGTCATGGTCCAGAAAGTTTGGGTTTAGAGAGCTATTTTGAGGGCTAAGACATTAAATTTGGTTTTCCTACTTGACCTTTTATGACAACATTTTTTTTCTGAAAATAATGATGGTGTTATTTAGGATCATAGAATCATACAATTGTCAAGGTCAGAAAAGACCTCTAAGATTATGAAGTCCATCTGTCAGCCTAGCACTACCACCATGTTCACCATTATACCATATCCTCAAGTGCCGTATCCACTTTTCAGAATATATTTTTTTGTTTTTGAACACTTCCAAAATTATGCCTCCACTACTTACCTGGGCCACCTGTTCCAAGGCTTGGCAACCCTTTCTGTGACGAACTTTTTCCTGATATCTAATCTAAACCTCCCCTTGTGCAACTTGTTGCCATTTCCTCCTGTTCTGTCTCATTACCTGGGAGAAGAGACTGACACGTCACTACAGCCTCCTTTCGGGCATTTGGAGAGAGTGATAAGGTCTCCTCTGAGCCTCCTTTTCTCAAGGCTAAACAGCCCTAGCTCCCTCAGCTGCTCCTCACAGGACTTGTGCTCCAGACCCTTCACCAGCTCCATTGCCCTTCTCTGGACACACTCCAGCAGCTTGATGTCCGTCTGGCAGTGAGGGGCGTGAAACTGGAGATTGGAGGTGCAACCTCACCACTGCTGAGTACAGGGGGATGATCACTGTCCTGTTGGCCACACTATTGCTGATACAAAGCAGGATGCCATCAATCTTCTTGGCCACCTGGGCAAAAGTTAATGTTCAGCTGTTGACCGATACTCCCAGGTCCTTTTCTGACAGATATCTAAAAAAGAGCAGGTGAGGATTTTTAACTCTCATGGAACTTGGCCTTGTTCATAGCAAAAAGGTACTGACTTGTATTACCTGATTTTGGAATGTTCTGTTTTGCAGCTATGACATTTTTCAATATAATCTTGAAAATTATTTTGTTTTTGAATGGCCATATTTACTGTTTTTGTTTTCGTTCATTAAAAACAAAACAAAAGCTATCTATGAGATTTTAAGAGCAGCAGAAGAAGGTAGACATCTAGCTCCAGTAGGTGTCATATCCTCATCTCTGTGTTTTGGTAATTTCCCCCTTTATAACTGCAGAACAAGAACATCAATTTCTTTTCGTTTGTAACCACACTGATGAGACAAGTCTAATTTCTGTCCCATTTAATTTATAGGCTGCTTTAAGTGCTACGGATATGGCTTTGGCTCTGAATCGATACCTGTGCACAGCAGTCTTGCCTCTCTTGACCAGATGTGCTCCTCTGTTTGCTGGCACGGAGCACCATGCTTCCCTCATTGATTCCTTATTACACACTGTGTACAGACTCTCAAAGGGATGCTCTCTTACCAAAGCTCAGCGAGATTCTATTGAAGAGTGTTTGCTGTCTATCTGTGGGTAAGAAAATACTCCTGGCTGTACAGGAATGCTAAGTAATCTGTGATATTTATAATATAGCAATGCAGAACTATGCCACCAGTAACATAATTAAGATTTTTGTTTCCCCTGTAAGATGATTGTGATAGTTTTTAAGGCACTGTATCCAATTTGCAGTTTTATTAATTACCAGTCATTCCTCAGTTCTCATTCATTCAGTCCTCAGTTATTCTGCCATCACCAAATCTTTAAAATTAAAACCTTGGTGATTAACTAAGAGGATGCAAAAAGAAAAAGCTGTGGAATTGTGGAGTTATACATAGACTGAATTGCCATTTAAATAATTTTAACTGTGCAGATTTGTGGTTGATATTCAGTAACTTATCTAATTCTATGTAGAGGTTTATTTATGGTGTGTTCCATTTGAAATCCTAATCAATGACTAATATTGTTATGTCTCTTTACTGAACAGCTTTGGGACAGATTTTGTTTGTGTGTCTGCAGGGTCAAAACTAGTTGGTTATTATCCAATTTTTTATAAATCCACAGGCTCAATTATGAGAAGCTGACTAGACAAATACGAATTCAAGTTCTAATTACAGTTATCATTTAGGCTTTCAGCTCACCAGAGGATTTTTTTTTGTTTTTTTTTCTAGTATTTCACCATGACTTTTTCTTTTTTTTTTTTTTCATAGTGTGGAAATGTGATCGGAAATTACAGACATTTATATTATAATATTTAAAAAAATGCGTAAAAATATATTACATTAGATGGTATTTGATATGATAATTTAATATATATATTGCAATGATAGGAACCAATAAAATTGACCAGATTTTACTATTTATCTGGAAAGCGTTAATGTCCATGCAATTCTAAAATTCATATTATAACAATTTCTTCTGTCCTTCCAGTCTGGTGCCCACTGCTGTGTCGTGTTTAGCCCATCTAAAGAGATAGTGCTCATATGTCTTCATATGTTAGTTTCTAACATATTTTAAGAGTCATTGAGATATATTACAAGAAATTAACATAGTATCCTTTTCTCATGGGCATGGTGATCCTAATACACATTATCAAAATTCAAGGGTTTTTTTTCCTGGTTTTCTCTGTCTCTAGATCAGATGTTTTCTTGGCTTCTTTAAGCATTTGATTTGCAGCTTGTTCAGAATATTTTCTTTGGTGTACACTTGTTTGCTTTCTTCTGGATCCCTAATGACCTAGTGCCACAAGCAAAATCTTATTACTTTATACATTTGAAGAATTTTAACAGCATAGAGCTGATATATAGCTTTAATGTATTTATCAATTATTTACATGAAACTGTGCTGGTACACCCTTTTGAAATGGTTTGTCTGCTTTTAGGCAGTTGCGGCCTTCCATGATGCAGCATTTGCTGAGGAGATTAGTGTTTGATGTACCTCTGTTAAATGAACATGCAAAGATGCCTCTCAAGGTAAAAGTAAATATTAGTATTCAACAACATTCTTTATAACAGAATGCAACAGAAAGTAGTTGCATGGAGAAGATTCTCTGTGGTCATTGTTATGTTGTTTCCACTCTGCAGTAATCTAGGACCATAGTTTTTAAGGATAAATTGTTGGTTTGGGAGAAATTCAGTCTAATTTACATCCATCCATATGGAATTCTGAAGTCTGGGTCTAATGCTTGCTTCTCCTTTAATTATTTCCTGTTTGTTTCAGCCCATGTAAAAACAGAATAGAAAAAACCTTGGGGGCAGGGCACAGAATCTAGCGGATAAAGAGTAACAATTTACAGTTTGTATAACAATTTACAGCTTTTCACCTCTACACTGGTTTTCCTTGCTCTTGGAAAAAGGACTCTTATTCTGTTGGTGGTGCCTGGAAATCTGTTAGGTAATAATGTTCAGTAGTAATGTTGCATTTTGGTTTCAGCTCCCAAAAGTTTAGCTGTATCTTTTTATTCTGATTCCTAATGCATAAGAAAAATGAGGTTTTTTTTCCTTTTGGAGCTGACACATTTCTTAAAGATTCCTAATATCATCATCAGTTTTAATAAAAATTTGGTTCCACACCTTCCATACTGTTTTTCAGCAGTCCTTTTTAATGCTTTCCCACCACAGCTTTGAATTAGATACTTAATATTTTCTTATTTAATATATTTTTATGCTTTAAGAGCACATCAGCACATCTACAACTCTGATGTAAGAAGAGGAATTTAGATTGTTAATCTTAAAGCCAAGGCCTGTTGCTGAAGTCCTGCCAAGGATGTCATAATTTGGTTATGCCCCCCCAGAAATCCTCAATCAAACTAAAGATTCTGGAGCAGCCATTCTTCTGTGTTTGCATGAGAAAAACAGTCAATAATTTAGTATACTGCCCTGAAGGGGACCCTTCTAATGCATTATGGCATTTTATGTGTTGCTAAAACCAAATAGTAACTTGGCACTTCCTGTATGGCTGTAGTGCTTCAGGATTTGTTTTTTGAGGGGGGAAGAAACAAACCCAGCTCCTTGACATCTGTTCATCTAAAAGAACAGATTTTATGACACCAAGGGTCATGACGGCAGTGAGCTGCCCTTGTTGCTGAACTGAACAGTAAGGAAATAATAATTGGATCCATTTGGCTAGTCAGGCTTTGCGAGAGTACAGATGTGAAGAGAACCATGGTGTTAGCATGGGCGAAGGATTTTGTCCATTGACACCTAGAAGACTAATAGGAACTTATGATGAAATTGAACTCTTTATCTGAAGATAGACCTATCACTTTTAAAAGGTTTCACTGGCAGTAAACTGATTTCCAGTGATTTAACAAGGGACTCCTACCCTTATCTGCTGTGTTTCTGATTTGAAAATGTTGTAGTATTGTAGTGTGCATTCCTTATGGCCTTGTGCTGGCAAGCTTGTTATAGTACTATAAAGAGGCAGCTGTAAGTTAACCAGGCATCTGAAAATGTAATTTTGAATGGGAAGAGAGGAGAAAATGATGAAGGCAAATCAGAATACAGTGCTGTCTACTGTGAATACATTTACAGGTTTCTACAGTTAAAAATTGCCTCAGGTTTTAAGCAGCATGCAAATTCAAATCTGTGATGCTGGTACTGTGTTCCATATTGTTCAGACATTTTGGAATAGGACTGCCTTGTTTTTATTTCCTCATAAATAATATTCAATGCTTCATCAGAGATTTCTCGGAGACTAAACCTACCTGTACTGCCTTGACTAGGTTTAAAAACATATTCATATATATTATTATCCACATGTAGTCCAAAAGCAAACTTGTCTGGCCATTAAGTAATTGAATATAGTTTTAAAAAATATTTTCAAATACGTATTTGACTCTTAGAGTCCATATTTCTGAGATTCCCATGGTTCTACATAAATGATAAAACTTCTGTCTTTTTACATCTTATATGCATCTAAGTTCTTCTTTGCATTTTTTCTTTAATCATACAACAATTTAAATAGTAAATATATATTAAAAGATGATTTAAATATGAAGATATACAAATATACTTCATGTATTGTTTTGGATTTTTTCCTGGTCCGTAGAAAGTGTAAAAGAACAGTGCAGAATCAAGATTATATTTTTGGCTATCAAAATCCAGGCCTCTAAATATCAGATGTAGGTTGTTTTTTTTTTTAATTTCTGTCTTTATTTATGCACATGTACACATTTATGTTATAAGTGTCTGCATTTTTCCATCTTCAAGTTTGTTCAGACTGGAAAAAAGGAAATCACGCCAGCTCTCTGCTGACTGTGACTTGCAATATTTTGCAAAAAGCTTTGCAAAATGGTATTGAAACAAAGATGAAAAAAACTGCTCATCCTGGATGTATATGCACCAGTGATTTAAAAAACACATATACAACATTGTTTATTGATAAAAGTATAGAAATTTTTCTGGTAGCTTCTCCATAATGTTTGAGTGCCAGAATGGAAGAACCTCAGCAGTTACATTTCTATTTGCTTTCAAAATGTGTTCTATTTCAGTTGCTGACAAATCATTATGAAAGATGCTGGAAGTATTATTGTTTGCCAAGTGGATGGGGTAACTTTGGTGCTGCCTCAGAAGAAGAACTTCATTTATCCAGAAAGTTGTTCTGGGGTATTTTTGATGCTTTATCTCAAAAGGTAAGTAATTTTAGTATCCATTTATAACTGTAAAATCCTTACTGTGTAATCTTTCTTCTTTAATCTGTAATTATTACCCAGTTTATATCAACACTGTATCATCCACTTTGAAGGAAAAAAATACAAGCTTTAGTAAATTTAATCTTCCTCTATAGCTTCTAATTTAATGTTGGTATAACATTTTATGTCCTAATTAAAAAATTATAACATTAAAGCAATAATCTTGAGATGTATCTGTACAGATCTGTGCACTTCTCTGTTTAGTAGTTGTACTTTCAGCACCCTTGAATCAATTCTGTGTTAAACAGATGTTTAATAATATGTCTTGGTATGTATTTATTGTTCATTCTGTGACTATTTTTAACAAACCTGCTTAAAATTTCATGAGTTTAATTTCAAATCTAAGTGTCAAGGAATGCTGTGGATATTCCTCTGCTGTGCTGTCTTCTTGGCATCTGAAAAATATTTTGCGTTGCTATCAGTGAGGTCAACACTTTTCTCATTTACTTGAGCAAGATTGAGACTTGCATCTAGCTTTCTGCTTTGGATAGCCAGTTTTCTTTATTTTCAGAACTAAAATTCAGTTTCACACTGAGTCAGAAAGCCATTCTCTGGCTGATTGGTTTCATCTATAGCTGCATCAGTTTCACAGGTGATGTTGAAAGTTCCCACTCACTACTCACTTTCTGTCCTTCTGTGTTCCACAGAAGTATGAACAAGAACTGTTCAAATTGGCTTTGCCTTGTCTGAGCGCAGTTGCAGGGGCCTTACCTCCAGATTATATGGAATCAAATTATGTCAATATGATGGAAAAACAGTCTTCAATGGATTCAGATGGGAACTTTAATCCTCAACCTGTTGATACCTCAAAGTAAGGAATTTGTTGCACCTGTTTTTTTTTTTTTATCATGAATGTGTAAAAGAGTGGGGGAGTCTGTTGTTTGGTGTGATGTGAACTTAAAGCTTCTCTTCTGAATGCTTACTTTATAGATCAAATAGAGATCTTAATATTTTTATTTAGGTATGTATTTTAAATCAAGTAAAGCAATAACTATCAAGTTACATCATTAATTTCTTGGTCGACTTAGAAATTTTTTAATGTATTTTTACCCAGGAGCTAGAACTATCCAATTGTCTTTGCATGTCTGCTGCAAACAAACCAGCATGCTCTTAGATGCTGAAAAAGTAGACAGGTCTACATCATCCCTGTCATTATTAGCATATATCAAGACACTAATTCCAATTTGTGTGAATGACAGTGTACCTACAGAAAATTGTTTGATTATGCCTTCATATAATCTTTTTTACTATGAATAATGGGAATTGGGCAGAATAATCTTCATTCTCTCTAGGCAGTCAGGCTCTGGCCCTGCTTTTTTAAGTATGTTATCCAGACAAAACATACATCTGAATGGAAATTTTCTGCCCTGATTTTTGACTACAGCAAGTGTGCCATTTCCCTTTGTATAGAATAGTCTTACAGAAGCATGGCTATGCACTATATCTTAAAAAATTCCTGTTGTAAAACATTTTCTTCATTTGCCCCTGAGAGTTTTCTGTCTGTATACATTCAGCACACAGAATTCTGTTAGTCGATTGACACCTTCCTTACAGCAGATTTGTACATGTATGCACATCTAAGTACTGCAGTAAAAATCATAATCTAATCTGGGGCATCAGTGACCATTTAAATTCATTTTTCTAAGATGTAGTTAAAATATATGAAGGTTTAACAAAATTTCTCAAGAATATTATGTTATCATTTAACTGAGTATTTATCTGGTGTCATTTCATAAAAAAATTGTAGATAGCTGGAATAGATTTGAAAACCTCAGCAAATGTTACTTAGTATTACCAAAATTATGTGTCACTTCATTGCTATTGGAGTCAACAGTTCTGTGATGTTTCAAGACAAAAACAGAACTGCTGTTATCATTGTAACCTCCAAATTATCCTACATTCTTTTAACATGCAAATCCAGCTTTGCATTGCTTAATAGAACTGGACCTTTTTGTGTGAAGGTGTAGATAATAGGGTGTTAGTATGCTTGTAATTTTATTGCATTTCTGTAATTATTTGAAGTATCATAATGTTAGTAGAGATCCCCTCAAACTACAGTCTTTCAAACAAGAAAAACAACCTGCTGACAGTGCTGGATGATGGTTTTCTGACCTTTGTGTGTGTGTGTGCGGCTCTTGCAAAATGTTACTCTGACATAATTTGGTTTTACATTTCTGCTTTTTCCACCTTAAAACTGAAAATCCACACTTCTATTTCACAGTAGATGGCACTCTAACACTACTTGTATTGAAAGTCTTTATATTAGGAGGGAAGATATTACTATTTCATCAGTGATCAAAAGTAGTTATTCCCTTTTATTTGTAGCAATGCTGATGAAGTAAACAACTGATATTTGGTAAATATTTTTGGAATATATAAAACAGGTAATGTTTTAAAAAAGACTGTTAGCACACAGTTCATAATGGACATGTGCAATAAGTTACTATCATATTTCTGAAACTATAGGTTGTAGTTATGGCTTTAATACTAAGAAAATACAGGACAAAAAGCACTAGTGCTTGATCTCATTATTGATTTTTCCCTGCACATGTTTCAAAGAAGTTAAATTCCTACAATAGCTGTGGTTGTCATTCAGTGCCCATGAAATAATTCTGATATCTTCCTTGATTTAACTGGGCCTTGGAGCAAACTGTATGTGAGAAGAAGAGCACAGGACAGAGTGTGTGCATTATTTATTATTTATTTTGAAGTTTTCCTTACAACAAAAGCATTCAGTTTTAGCCTGTGTGATATAATGCTGATTTTCTTTTCACTTTCAGCATTACAATCCCTGAAAAGCTAGAGTATTTCATTAACAAATATGCAGAACATGCTCATGACAAATGGTCAATGGAAAAGGTAAAATCTACATTCCTCTTAAAGCAAAATCATATTTTTGAGTCATTTTCATATTCAAAATATTTTATTCTGAATGTTATTATTTTTCATTATGCTACAAGTTAGTACATAGGTAAGATATAGACAATATTTTCTTGAAATATATTTGGGGAAAGTTCTTTAAGTGCATATGAGTATTTCAAAATAGTGTTTAATCATATCATCATTTTTATTGCTGACTTTTGAGTAAATATACTTGCTAATTGTTTAACAATTTTATGGACCTGAATTTTCTTTTTTTTTTTAACCAAATAAGCTCTTTAGCCTTTTTATTCCTTTGTGTACTTTGTTTGTCCAGTTTTAAAAAATAGTTCCTCAACTGTAGCACAGTATTCTGATTTATAAAAATCTTTGAAAGAAAAATGTATTGATATGGTTGCTTTGGTAATTGTTACTTTGCAAAAAGATGGCATGCTACATGATTCATATCTTAATTTGTAAATAATATAAATGTTGGTTGAGAAAATATTGAGAAAATAGTAGAAAGAAAACTTTGAGAGAACAGCTCTGCAAAAGCATTATTCAGTTCATTTCTACCAATAAAAAAGATTTTTCATAATTTTCTGTGTTTCCCCATTTTATCCTTCTTATTGCTGTTTTCAGTTTGCCAATGGATGGACCTATGGTGAAACATTTTCTGAATCTGCAAAAGTGCAACCATTAATGAAACAATATAAGTTACTGTCTGAAAAGGTAAGGATTTGTTCATGCTTGATCCAGGGTTGCTGACATATCACTGAAAATATTGCCTTGTCCTTTCATCATTTTAAGAAAAAAAAAAATATTTACACTGTCAGCTGCTGTGTGGTTGTTGCCTTCCTCAGGATCCTGAAAAGATACAGAAGGGTTTTATTGTATAATAAATAGGTCACTCAAACTTTTTCTCACAGAGCTGAATCTACAGGACCCCACTTGGGTGAAACCCAAGTGTGGTATTGCCATTCTATTTTTGCATACAGGAATGCCTTCTTGCTTAGTGGAGATTTAGGTTTAAGCTTTGTCTGGTCTCCTGCAGAAAACCATGAAGATAATTAGACATCTGGAGAACTTGATATAAATGAAGCAATGCTGAATGAACTGGGTTTGTTCAGCTTAAAGAGAGAGAAAGTTGCTGGGGATATGGTCTTGGTTTCCTGGTTCCTAAGCATTAGTTACAGAGAAAATGGATATATTCTCTTCACAGGGGTGCACAGTGACAGGACAAGAGGCAATGGGTGTAAGCTTCTTTAGCAGAAGTGTTTTCTGAAAATCCTTCTTATCTTGACAGCTTAAACATTGGAATACTTGCCCAAAGAGGTGATGAAATAACCTGCATGTTGAAAGCATGACACAGAAAGACCTAGATAACCTAATCTTGATAGCCAAGTTAGGTACCTTATCTGACCTCAACAGAAGGTAGAGGCAAAAGATGTCCAGAGTTCTTTTCCAACACAGACTTGTTTATGATTCAATGACTATGGTTTTTTGGTTCATGTAGCAGATAAAACAGTGTGTTACTCCTGATAATTTCTGCTCCACCCTTGATTTCATGTCTGAGAATGCTATTTCATGTCTGAGAATGATATCTCAGTTATACCTGAGATCACCAGCTTCCTGCAGGGCCAGAATTCTTCTCCCTGCCTCTGAAATGATAAATAAACTCTTTAATAGCTGTATGATTTATTTGCATCATTTCAATGACCCTGAGCCGTAATGGTTGAATTCATCACATTTCTTTGCATCTCAGCTTTTTGCTCTGTACAGCTACATAATAATCAAGTTAATTATTGCATGTATATTCTTCTAGGAGAAAGAAATTTATCGATGGCCAATCAAAGAATCCCTAAAAACCATGCTGGCATGGGGATGGCGAATTGAAAGAACACGAGAAGGAGATTCCATGGCACTGTATAATCGGACGCGTCGCATATCTCAAACCAGTCAAGTAAGCCACTTTCCTACAAGCTTTGTGTTATTCTCTATTAATAATAACTGCCTTTTGAAAGGAAGCCTTTGATCTTTTAGGGCTCTATATGCTCGTATACGTGCATAAGAAAATAATATCACACATAGGAAGAAAAGCCTGTTCTTTTTAAAGCAAGAGGTACCTGTTACTGTGTAATCCATAGAGGAAAACCTGTCAATGCCCCTTTTCTATCCACACTTCTTGTGTCAGTGGCTTGTCATCCAGGGAACCTCTGTCACTTTTTATCCTCCTTTGACCATTTGTGTCAGTGTAATGAGCAAACCTCTGACAAATTTAGACAGTAAAAAGAAAGAATAACAAAAATGGTGGAATTTTCTGGGTGGGGAGGAGGGACAGAAGGTAAAAGATAACTATAGGTTCTAGTCTTAAATGTAGAAATAGGGTTGAAAAGCTAAATTAGAATTTTGATTTTTGCCTGAATTCACTTTAAACTAGATTGTGTGAGGTTTTGCCTGCTGAGAAAAAAGATCTCTAGATAATGCAGAGATTTAATCATAACTTTATCCTTGTCCACAATAAGTTCAAACCCTAAATGAGTACAAGTGAAACTTGTATTTAAATGAAAGGGATTTGTGTCTGATGCCCATCTGTCTTTGGGAACAAACTCTGTTGCCCTTCGCCTAATTCTCACTGAAGTTTACCACCCCTGATATATTTTCAGCTGGGCTACAGAACATCCTGTTGCTCTCTAGAGATCTACAAGTGACTTTTCCTTTAAATTTCTTAATTACTTGCAGTATCTTGTTAACGTGACCTTGTTCATATTAAATGTTTGCGTAACTCCACTGTTTTGCCATTCAGATCTCTGTAGATACAGCCCATGGTTACACTCCTCGAGCAATTGACATGAGCAATGTCACTCTCTCCAGAGACTTACATGTAAGTCAGAAACACCTAAAATGCTTATGGTTTGTTTTACAATTTTGTTTTGTCTGTTTTTCTAGCTAATTTTAATTTGGTACCAAATATTACCTATTGTGATATGCTTTAGGTTTGGTGGGGGCTTTTCGGTCTTTTTCATTATTGCTCTCTGATCCTCTGTTGCTTAAAAAACATGGCTCATGTTGAAAACCTTCAGAATTTTCTTTAGTCCTGGATTGATTTTCCCAGTCCACTTTGTGAACATTTGCCATTTTGAAGAGAATTCTGTTTAGAAGAGCTAGCAGCATCAAATTTTTCTGTTTCCTAATCATTTCTCCACCATCTTTTCAAAGCCTTTTGTCAGTGCTCTTTTTTTCTCTAAATTGGAGGAATAAGAATCAGAAACCATTAAGTACTGTGAGAATAGGGAATGAAGGAATTGGGGGTAGGATTTTGACAGAAGTGTCAGTAGGTTGCTGTTATTTAGACCAATATGTTTTAGTTGATAATCTGTTCCTGTCATTAGATAGGATTCTTTTCATGGTGTTTCCTGGAGTATGGTGCTAGGTTTTACAGTCTACTAATTTCCTGTGAGTATAATTGCAATGTAATGTAGGCATATACTAAATAGCTTTAAATTAGTTAACATGAGTGTTTGTACCAGTCTAGTGATGGCAACATGGTGTTCGAAGATGACTACAATTGAGTCCTGAAACACAGGCTTAACTTTGCCAATACTGAGCTTTGCCATAGTGAAAACAAGCAGTGGTAGTAAATTAATTGACTAACTGTGCAGTATATATCCTACTGTACCTCTAAACAAATTCTCACATTGGATTTCCACTCTTTGATTTCTGTCTTGCAGTTTCCAGTTTCATAGTTCTAGCAGTTTTAGTCTGCTGACTAGCTTTAAAAGAATTTTCTGCTAATTAACTGTCAGTAGATGGCTGATCATTCCAAAGAGTTCATAAAATTGATAACTAAATAACTCCCTCTACCATTACATTCTTGTTTTAAATTGATGACAAAGATTCCTTACAATTATGACAGTTAAAGTTTGTATAAACTTAGTATAGTTGAAAGACTTTGCAGACTTTGTTTAATGCTCAGGAAACAACTCATGATGTGAACATCATCATAATATTACGGCGCAGTAAACCAAGCCCAGATAAAAGTAACCATCCTGTCACAAGTCACACAGAAAGTGCATTGAAACTTCTGTTAGTCCCTTGCTTATTTTTTTATGCTGTACCCTCTAACTCTTGTCATGACTTGTCTTTCCTTTGTAGCCTTTAGCTATAAGGCAGAGCTTGTTGGCTTTATGATTCATTTGCCCTATGAAGAGAGGTCTTCTTTGAAACCAGCTTCAGAATCTGTTATTTAAAAGCTAAACAAATTTAATTAAAATGCAATTTCAGCTATTAATTGTACTGATACAGATATTGAGGAAATATCTAAACATGTTGGGTATTAATGAGATCTGAGTTTTAAAAACTAACTATGTGTAATTTTGAACATTTTAGGAAATGTTTAGTATCTTTCAAGTTGGAGTTCAGGGTTAGCTAGCAAGAGTCATGACCCTATCTTGAACTGTAAGTCTGCAAAATACTCCTCATTTTGGTCTTAAGTCACCTGGTCACATCCTAGCTCCACGAACAGCTAGATATTTCTCTGAAAACATCTTCAAAGCTCTGCTTTGCTAGGTGCTATGAAAACACAGACTACTGTGCATCCTTTAAAGGTTCTAATTGGGATTATCAAAATACAAGAATCAGAGTGTACATGACAGAAGGCATCTACCATACAGAACAGAAATGTATCATAATTTATTCACTGAATAAAAGTTTATTTTTTCAATTGTCTTGTGGACAGATAAGATATGGCTGAAAAGTTTCTGAACTCATCAGTATTCTCACAAATAAAGAAATTGGTATTGAGAAATACTTGTTACTCAAAATCCTTACTGATGATGAGAAGGTTTCTGTAGGTTCATGAAAGAAATGTAAAGTGAAATCTGCAGTAAATTCCACCACTCTGTACATGTAGAGAGTATACAACCAGGAGGTCAGTAAAAGTGGGTTGAAAAAGTTGTTTCATGTTGAAATACTTCCTACTAGGTAGACACTGGAGATCTTGTCTGTTTTGCTTGTTTGGGTGTTTAGCTTCTAGTTTACCAGTCTGAAGGAGTTTGTTTTATAGGAAGAATATGTAGACTAATTTATGCCCTAAAGTGGTTGGTGGTTTTAACAGTGTGGTCACACAAATGAACACAGTATCCACAGAGAAGAAGCTATATCCATGGATTCATAATTTGCCACAGCCAGCAATAACAATGTTGATTCAGTCCTCTGGCTTGCTCTTCTGTCCCTTGACAGTGCCTTCAGAGTGTTTTTTTGGCTTTGTTTTGAGAATGAAGTCCCCCATCTGACATCCCAGTACTATTTCTAGACTATTCTTCTCTTTGTGGTTACTTGTTTTCTATATAAGAGATCCTTCTTCAGCAGCAGGTTCCTGACTCTCATACCCATGCTGATTCTACCCACATTCTATGTAATATTTTTCAGTAAAAACTTGTTTCCAGTGAACCATTACATTGTAATTGTATTAAACTTCCCAGAGAACAAAACTTGTTATTTAATATCAACCAGAAACTTGTCATTCTTGAGAGTTATTCATTGCAACCCACATCACTAAGCTCTCCATTTTCCTAAGGCTATGGCTGAGATGATGGCTGAAAACTACCATAACATATGGGCAAAGAAAAAGAAACTGGAGCTTGAGGCAAAAGGTAATGTTAACTATAGGTAATTACAGTATTTTAAGTTTTCTGTGACTACCGTAGGTCATGCATTTCAGAAAACATTAAAAAGAAGAAAAAGGAACAGCAAATTTAAATTGACAAAGAAGAAACTGTGAAGTATTTATTCTTGACTGCGATTTTTAGTGCCTGAAAGTTGTTATAGTACCAATTGTAACTGTTCTTGTTTAAGTAGTTTACCAATTCAAATACATCTAGGGAAGGAAACTCAAAGGTTGTAAATAAATTTAAGCCACATTAATCCATTTTCCTTCTAACATTAATCTTTCATACTATTACCCAATGGACTGTGATTTCATTTGTATTGCTTCTTTTATTGCGGGTAGATCTAAAGGGCATTTACTAAGTACTGCACATATCATGTGTTGAATTGACAAGTGGAAAAACCTAGAGCAGAATACTTGGTTCCATATAAAAATTGCATGTGCTTCATCATCTCTTCTTACCTAAATGATTTTTTTTTTTCATCTGTTGTGTAATTTACTGTTTTTCCTCTGTGTTAAAAGCATTTCTTTTTTTGTATTAAAACTGATTTTTTTTTTTTTTCAGATAACACTATATTAGCACAGGGAGAAAGCAAGTTCTCAGTTGGAAATTATTGAAGCTAAGGTTTTACCTTATCTGAAGATGTCTAGTTGTATATTGTATGCACCAAAGTTGATCTAAATTTGTATAATTCCAGAAAAAGTATATCAGTTAAGGTTTTATAAAAAAACCATAGTTCTATCTGGAAGTGCCTTTCATAAACACTTTAAATTGCCATGCTTTTAATTATATTTCCCCTTAATAAAATTTTTATATTATTCCTTTTCTGAAAAACCTTCCTCAATATAAGTAGCCTCACGACAGGCCAAGTTTGGGAAATCATATGCTACAGAAAGATGAGATATTTCAATATTTCAACTGCATTTCACAGCTTTGAAAGCAGAATTTTGCCTAGGAGAAGCACTTCAGTGAGAATACTGTATAGTATTTTTTGTGTTGTGCAATATGGGAAAGCTGGAAGTGGCTGTGGTGACTGAAGGAGAGGCTTCTGATGGAGAGTTTTTATATGTGAAAAGTAGATGAATTTGTCAGCTGAGCAAAACTTGGTCTTCAAAAATTCTGAGGGTTTTCCTCCAGTATATTTGTATGCTAGTCTTTTTACTTTTTTTTCACCCATGTGTAAAGAACAAAAGAGTAATGTGGATTTATATGCATTTTGCCTATCTGTCTTCAGCTGTGGTACAATTACATCATGTTTGTGATAAGAGAATAAAATCCAATCATCCCAGTGTTAAAGACTAAAACAAATCCAGACTAAACAAAAAAACCCAGTCCACCATCAGACTTGCCCACTAGGTTTTCAATTTGCATGTATTTAAATAGATTCAGGCAGAACTAATTGAAAAATTCAGAATATGTAGCTTAAAAAAATCATCCAGTGATATGTCTCCAATATTTTATATAGGGAACTTGTTAGTTTTAAATAAATATTTTTATTCTTAGATACTTTCTTTAGTGTTTTTTCAGAAATAAATCTTATCATTATCCTTACTGTTTCCTGGGATTTCAGAGGAATTGCCATAGGATTTTATTGTGTTATGTTATCCAATGGTGATTTTAGAATTTGAACTCCTATGAATGTTACTTTTTATGCAGATATTTATATTAACAATAGCAGCATTATTTTCCTTCCAAATTAAATATCTACATGCAGTAGATATCAGTACATCAGATTTTAGTAAGCAATACAATGAAGCTTATTCTGTTTCCCTGTGGTTTTGCAGCATTTTTTTGATCCTGCTAGACAGTTTTGTGAACCATGTTTGAATGATCTATTCTAATTTTCTGTCTTTAATTTATTACTATAATGTAGAACTTTTTTTGTATTTTTAGATATTTGTATATCTTACTAAACTTGATGAACCCTGTCATTAGAATGTTTAAAAGCAGGACTTCATGTATGTTTATATATTTGTTTATATATAGGTTTTCTTAGGAAATTATGTATTATTTATTGAAATATTTTCAGTTTCATTTAATGAAGTTGTAGTTATAATACATGTTTGTAACTGTTAAGCATTTTTTTCTTCCTTAAGGGTTTTTTGCAATAGGTTCAGAATATTTAGCTGGTACTTTCAGCAAATATGTTAGAACGATGTAACCATATCTAAAGTTTCTATCTGAATTTGTTCTAAGGTTTGCGCAAAGAAACAGACAAGTATATTGTTATTTCAGACTAGAATTTACTGTAATGTGCTGTGTATTATTGTGATTGCCCTTTTACATACTGGGACTTACCATGTCAACAGGTAACTCTTTAATTTTTAATTCTCTTGATGCTCCATAGTAGGAGGAGGCAACCATCCCCTTCTTGTTCCTTATGATACACTCACAGCCAAAGAAAAAGCCAAGGACAGAGAAAAAGCACAGGATATTCTGAAATTTCTACAGATTAATGGATATGTTGTCTCCAGGTAATTCTCAGTTCAGTATATTAATGTCATAGAAGGTTTCTGATAGTCCTCAGTGTTTTGTGGTTTGGTGGCTTGTGATGGGGTTTTTGGTTTCTGTAATTGCTTGTTTGTTGGGGTTTCTTCTATCAAACCAGAACTCTATAATCATTTTTTATGTTTCAGTACCTGGGAATAAGGATGATCTCCTTCATATAAAACATTGTAAGGAAGAAATGGATTACAGTGAATAGCAAGGTTTTTGGAAGGCATGAACAGAGTTCTCCAGAATCTCTGCATGTCTTGTACCTTCCCTCTCAATATTGCAGCTTTTTCTTTCTGGCATATGTCCATACATCCAACTGTTAGTAAACTTATTAGTTTTCCACAAGGGATGGAATTATTAAGTCTTACTTACAGGTTCTTGCACATCTTCAAGCACATGTCCCTCTCTAAAGGAATTTCTAGACAATTGGTTAGATAAGACAGTCTTATTTCTAAAACATACAACTAATTTATTTCAATTGAGTTCATTTATAGCATTGTTAAAATATTTTAAAAGTGAAGCAATATTTTAAAATAATTTTTAAACAATCCACAGTGTAAATGTAATAATAGTGAATAGTCTGCAGAATAACATGCATAATTCATTTTAATATGGTGTATTTACCTCCTAAATGTAGCATGAATAAAATTTTAAATAATTGGGAGTATTTTCTGCCTCATCAGCATGTCTTAGGAAATCAGAATCACTAGAAAAGGCTGAAAGCATATCTGAGCCTTGCATGACTTGAACATTAGTAAGTGAATGAAACAGTCACTGAGATCAATTTAAGTAATCATTATGAATTAATTAGCCTTGCACATCTCCCTAAAATCTGCCTACTTCCCTTCTTTTCTATCACATATGAATTCCAGCCTGTTTCTAGAGTCCCACAGTTAATCTGATCATTTTGGTAAAATCTTTCAGGTGAGCTGGAATAATTGAGTTTACTTCCTGTCAATGCAGTAGGATGTACAAAGGATGTCAGGCATCAAAGGTTTTTTACTTATTCCCTGTCAGAATGATCAGCTGTATTCAGGAGTACCTTTTTATTTCTGTTAAACAGAAGTGAAAACTGGCTATGGGGTTTTTTTTTTTTTGAGAGTGGAAGGCTAAGAGGGATGGTAAAATAACCATTAACAGGGACACACCCATCGTCTAGTAACTAGCTCTTGCTACATCTGCACCCTCCCCTGATGGTAAAATGCAGCCTTTTCCATGATGTTAAACTCAGTGTACTTGCTGCACCTTTGATAACTGCCTTGTCTAAACAAACAAGGGCCTGATTCATGTTTTAATTTGGTCTGCTCACCACTGTACCTTCCGCCATTTATGCCTTGCTCACATTTCTTTACAGTCTTTATTTGACAGTGACCATCCGGGTCTCTGCACCTCCATGCAAAACGGCTTTAGGGAAGATAGAAACATTTGCCCCCTGCCAAGCATGTGGCACTCAGGCCCACTTCAGCTGCTGGTGCAAAAGCCCTCACTCATCTTACTGACTCTGCTCCTTCACGTCAGCTGGAATTTTTTTAGACCACAGCATTCCCACCCCAGTGGCAGGCAACTGGGACTTCCAGTTGCTGGAGTTGCAGACACTGATTTATGCCCTTGACTGTCTGACTCCAATGGCTACTACCAAATGCACTTATGTCACTCCCCTGCTGAAGCTGCCACTCTGGGCCCAAGGTCTGTATGGCCCATAGAGATGTTCCCCAGAGCTGTGGCATCTCCAACTGCTGATTCTTGAGAGCTTCATTTATCACAGACCTGGGGGCTCCTAAACCCCAAGCCACTCCAGCTGCTGGCCCAGTATCCAGCTTATGCTGGTCTTGCCAGTAGCTGCCATCTACTCCTGACAGCACATGGAATAGTGAGTGACATTACACAGAGATACAGGTGTGAAAGCATTTATAAGAATATAGGACAAACTCTAGTGATGAGGTACAGGGCTCAGTCAGTCAATTGATTTGACAGGCCACAGCTATTTTGAAATCTGTTTTCGTCTCTTCTGCACTTTGCTCTTTCTTGATTCTTCGCCCCCGTACAGTCTGTCATTGCTTTATGTACTGAGGTGCCTGAAATACTCCAAATTCTCATGTCCCTTCCTCTAATGAGTTCCAAAGTTCAGGTGGCCCTCTCCAAAGTTGTGTCTGAAGTTTCTTAATGGTCCCTTAGTTAGTAAACTTGAGACTTTTGTTCTCCAGCATTGTCTCCTTTATCTTTTGTCTACCAGATTTGTGTCTCTAGGTCTATGCTTTAATTTAAAGCATAAATGTGCAACGCACAGGCAGTTCTATTCCATATATATGCAGTAGGTATACTTTTTAAACTTACAACCTAGCTGAGTACCAATATAACTTGGTGCATGAATCAGGGGGAGATGAGGTGTGACTGATTCCCTTGCTGTTTAAGAATAGCTTTTTCAAGTGCCATCAATTAGGTTCTGATCCTGCATAAACAAGGCTTATGCCATTGCCAGCTTGTTGTTAGGGACGTCATCCCATGACACGGATTCATGCTTTGGAGATTCATTCTTGTGGAAAGAAGTTGTGTTTTTTATATCAGACTAGTAACTAAGATGGATGGAACATGCTGGAAAAGCAATTCCATCACTTTGTTTTGGTTTTCCTCTGATTTTTCACAAATGCTACATAGCTATTCAAAACTTTTCCATTGCAAGCAGACTTTTCAGAAAAAGTCATAGTGATGGATATTAGATATACCTCTAGTTTTTTTGTTTAAATCAAAGTATTTTTTCAGCTTCCAAACTTTCTCACCCAAGAATCAGTCCCTGTAGGGAAATGTAAGATAGTAATGCCTTACAAGTAATGGAAATTGTAATAATAGTGGATTATTTTGATTGACAAGTGTAATTCTTTTTCCAGCCTTCTAGTTGGAAAATCTAGTTGTGTCTTAACAAACTGCTCAAAACCTAAGTAAGTGTGAGAGTGCTGTTTACATCAAACACACAAAAAAATCTTATCTTAATTAGCACATGATCATTACCAGAGAAAATGGTGTCAGACTACATGGAGAGGTAAGACAGCTTTGAGTCCTTCTGCATGTGTAAAAATTTACTCGCTTCTTTTTACAGAGGACTTAAGGACCTGGAATTAGACACACCTTCCATTGAGAAACGCTTTGCCTACAGTTTCCTTCAGCAGCTTATAAGATATGTGGATGAAGCCCATCAGTACATTTTGGAGTTTGGTATAGTACCCCTTGCATATTTTTTAAAACAATTATTAGCTGATGTTATATGTTATAAAAACAACCAGAATTTTTTTTTAAAGATTGGTACATTTCTGGACTAGTTTTCTCATTAATTTCCTGTAGTCGATGAAGATCATGAATTTTGGAGTTACAAAACAGCCACTCATTCCAATTTCCCATATTCATCCATCAGATTAAAAATTTTCAGCTAAAATTTATGACTTGCATTCTTTGAAAAAGAAAACTACCTGCCCCCTTGCATTTATGCACAAAATTATAATCTCTCACATGTGCACAATAATAGTTACTATCACATGTAATCCCCTTTTCAGTCATTCTGAAATTTTCTCACAAAAAGGGAGTTGAGAAACCTCTTCAACAAACTCCCACAATGGGAATGATCTTTCACAAATACCCAGCACATGTTTTGTCAACAGTGCTATGAAGGATTTAACTTTATCTGCTTTTGGTGAAGATAAAAAAATACAAAAGTTTGGTGACCCAAGCCAGCTTCTTGCATGACAAGTAAAAGCCAAAAATACTGGCCAGGTGCTGCTTCTGTTGTGACCATGGGAATTGCAGTAGCACATAACATACACTGTGTCTCATTGTTATATATGCTGTAAATGACAGTAACAGGAACATCGGGGAGATTGGATAAATTAATGCTCACCTAAAAACCAATCTAGTTTTAATGTGGAAATTTGTCAAATTTAGGAGTTATTATATGCCATGGTTACTTACAGTAGCAAAAGTCTGGTCTTGAAAACTCACCAGGCTACTTCTGCTGCTAATGCTTAATTACCATGGCTTCATCATTCTTAATTACATAAATTTGGAATAACTGCAAAAATGATAATGATTAAATACTGAAACACTAGAAACATTGGTGGAACAAATACTGTTTGAGTCCTTCAATAGATTAATGGAAAGAAGACATTAAATAAATGATAAATAATTTGGGAGCTGTAAGAGATTTTACTTTAAAAGAGATTTTGTTTTTTATAGTAATGGAAGAGTGAAGCAATTTAAATTTTAGTTGGATAGATCTAACCATTAATTTTGTTCTTTAGTACCAAGTTCATAAATAAGGAATGAGAAATCATTAATTCCGTTTCTCCTGGGAACAATTGGAGAATCTGAGTTCAGCTTTCCAAATTGTCACCTGTAACAGGAAAAGATAAACATAGCACCAGATTTTTATCTCACCTAAACATCCATATCTCTTACTATGAGATAGTGAAGATTTGGACAGTTATTCTTCATACATTTTATTTGCTGTTACTTTTCCTCTAATGAGGTAGTCATAAAATGCCACTTTACCTAGTGCCTATACTGTTTGAGGTACCTTAAATCTACATCTAAAGTTGACCAGTATTATTTGTTTATAGTGTACTCTTCCTAAGAAAAATGCAGAGTAGACTGTAATTAGGATATATGACAGGGAACTTATTTTTCTTCTCTCTGCAGATGGTGGCAGCAGAGGCAAAGGAGAGCAATTCCCGTATGAACAAGAAATCAAGTTTTTTGCCAAAGTACAGTATATTTTTGCTTATTCTTTGTCAACATAGTGATTAACAGAAGTGAGAACATGTTTTTAGTGACTCAGTGTTATAGTAGTGTTTTTCTGTGTTAAATTCATTCTTTTATTAATTAAAAACAGCAGTAATAAAAATAGCTTGAAAACAATGTGGGATGAAGTATAGATGTAGGAAGATTACAGGACTATATTTTTTATTCTCATTATTTCCTGCTCCATGATATGCAGTTACTCATATGATGTTATTCAAAAGCTCCCTACATTTTCTGTTTTCTGGGTTAGTCTAATTTTGAAGATTTATCTCTTTTACAAATTTCAGGTGGGTTAATGTGAACAATAGTTATTGGAATTAACACGGCTGTGTATCTGTCAGTGTCACGGTAGTTATTTCTCGTGTTTTAAAACCGTGCTGTTGTCCCCATCACGGAATCACACAGTGGCTGAGGTGCTGAGCAGTGTCAGAGAACCCTGTCAGACGTGTTTTGAGTATCTCCAAGGGTAGACTCTACACAGTATCTCTGGGCAACCTGTGCCAGTGCTCAGTCACCCTGACAGTAAAGAAGTGTTTCTTGGTGGTCTGAGAGAACCTACCATGTTTCAGTTTGTGCCCATTGACTGTGGTCCTGTCACAGTTGAAAAGAGCTTGGGTCCATCTTCTTTACCCCCTAGATATTTACACACATTGATGAGATCCTCCCTGAGCCTTCTCTTTTCCAGGTTAGGGTCCCAGCTTCCTCAGTCTTTTGTGATTTCATAGATCCTCTAGTTCCTTAATCATTTTTGTGACCCTTCACGGGACTCTCTCCAGTATGTTAATGTTTCTCTTGTACTGGGGAGCCCAGAACCAGATACAGCACTTCAGATGTGGTCTCACCAGAGTTGAATAGAGTGGAAGAACCTCCTCCCTGGACCTGCTGACAAGCACTCTGTCTAGTTCAATCCATAATGCTGGTGGCTGCCTTTGCAATAACATTGCATTTTTGGCTCATGGTCTGTTTGCTGTCCACCGGGGATCCCCTGGTCCTTCTTTGGAAAACTGCTTTTCAGCTGATTTGCCCTTGGTGTGTCCCGGTAACTGGATTTATTTCTCCCCAGGTGCAGGAC
>VZSE01008182.1:672994-711528 GCA_013398275.1 Promerops cafer | reverse complement strand
ATAAATCTGCTGTGAGCATGAACATCTGTAATGTGGGATAGTCAGCTGAGACCCTTTATTTAGAGCAAGATTGCTCAGGAACAATATGGCTCAGATAATACTAGGATTTGCCAGTCTTGCTCTGTAAGTCATGAGCTTGAGTGATGCTGTGAGCCAGGATCACTTGTGGGATCACAAGACAATTCAGGATGAAAGTGACCTTAGCATGCCGTCGGGTCCAGTCTGCTGCTTAAGAAGGCCAGAGACCCTGGGGAATCTCCACCCTTGCAATTGTTCAGGAATCACTTGAAGATGGCCATGAATAAGCTGATCATGTTAGGAGGTAGCTCAGCTGTGAAGAAGGCCTTGGACATGGGAAGTCCCTTCCAGAATAAATCTTTCTGTCAGTAATTCTAAGGAAGATTTAAAACCTTGTCACTTCCTGCCTGATTTCATTCTTTGTTCAATTTCAATGAAAAGGTGTCATCATCAAGTCATGTGAGCAATAACTTGGGGATTACTTGTTGGTTATTTATAAATTGCATTTCCTCAACGTCAGACTTCGCTCCCCATTCCTCCACAGGCTCTCACCTGCTCTCTTGTCAAATGCAATCCCCTCCACTGAAGGGTCAAAGTCCTTCTCCATCTTTACTTCATCCTTGTACTAGAGAAAAACTTTCAAGAATCCTTTACTATTTTTTTTTTTAAAAAGGCTTTGCAATAGCACATGCAAAGTTCCTGAAACCACCCCATCCATATCCCTCCTTAAAACTTTGCTTTGCTGTTTTGTAGGATTGCACTCCTGTCTGGGGCAGGGGGAGCTGTGCCCATGACATTCCAAGCAGAGTGTATGGACTCCTAGAAGCATTTAGGCTGGAAGGAACCTCCAGGATTTTCTACTTCAAGCTGCTGCTCATGGCAGGACAGAGAATGGGGAGATCTTGTCCCATGCTGGTTATGAAGCCAGGGCAGAGAAAGCAGTGTGGAGCAGGAAGGTTTGTTAGTGTGCAGCTCTGGAATATTTCCTGCCAGGGGCTGAGGGAACAGGAAGCTCTGGGAAAGTGGCCACGGCTGTGTCGGTGGGTGAGAAGAGGAGAAGAGAGGCTGTGGGAAGGCACGGGGAGCTGACAGAGGCAGCGAGGCTCACCACAGGGAACACAGCTTCAGCTGGGCATGGCAGCCACAGGCACACAGACAGAACTGTCCTCAGGGACCATGCAGAGGGACCTTGGCAAGCTTCAGCACTGCACCGTGTGCACCTCAGGAGGTTCAAAAAGGCCAAGTGCAGCTCCTGTCTGACCAGCCCAGTGACCTGTGCAAGGAAATCGGGGCAAGCAGCAGCTCAGCACAGAGGGAGATAAACACTGCAGTGCAGAGCTGCCATGTGGCAGCTGTCACAATGCACAGCTCAGGGCGTGCAGCTGTCATGAGACAGCAGTGGAGGAGGGCTGGGACTCTGCTCATCCAGGTAAATTTGCACGTGGCTAACCAGTTCCTGAAATATTTTGTCATTCGTCATCCCTTATCAAGATATTACAGTTTTAAAAAACAAGACAGGTTTTACCATTAGGATTGAAGAATTCAAATTAGTGAAAACATTCTGTTTATTATGTGATTAAGGGCAGTAGAAGACTGTATGATCACTACAATCACTGCCTTGAGATACAACCAAGCCTGTCATAGCTATGTACAATCTGCAGGTGAGAGTTTGTCCAGGATCAGCAACAATCTACATGCTCACCAAGACTTTTTGAGTCAAGCCTGAACCCACTGTTACTGACTAGTGAAACTGGAAGGAGCCAAAATTTTCCAGGAGACATCCAGGAAAAATGTTTGCAAGTGACAGCATGGACCATTCTCTGGATACACAGAGACACCTCACTATGAAAGAGCAATATTTATCTATTCTAAAGATGCATAAAACAGACTCACTGCTGATTGCAACAGACTCTTTAATGGCACCAACACAAAATGGACAATGGCAGAGGCCAAAGTACCACAATGACATTGCAAAGCAAATTACAAGGAAGTGTGTGCCAGTTCTGTACTAACATTTTCTGTTTCACTTTGCAACAGAAACAACACGCAGTGCTTCAGCATTCCATAGCCCAGGACTCTGGAATGCCAGCTGAGGGTACAATAAGTTTCACACACCTGGCATGCCTCCTAGCTTGGACACTCTTTGATATGATCAAGCATGATGATTCTGGCATTTGTGGAGCGAGAGAAGAGTGCAAGGCAGGATAGAGAAATACAGATCTGCCGTGCAGCACAGCAGAGAGCTCTCACATTCAGTAGTCCTGTGACACTGGGGGAAAAGGCAGCACAAGCAGAGGCAGAGATTTTGGTCTCAAATTTCTTGCCTGGGCTGCATCTTTTTTCAGCACTGCAGGATCTGCAGTCTAACAGCCACAGCCAGGGCGAAGGGGACGCAGGAAGGAAAGCTTGTCATTGAAATTGATTGCCCTGTAATTCGGAAGCTGTTCGTGCTCTCGGGCAAGGTATTGAAATCCACTTCCATCGCTGTGCTCACACAGCAGCCAGGCACCTCTCTGGACTTTGTGAGAAGACACGATGTCATTGTCGTGTCCTGCAGCCAGGTTGGTTGCTTGTCTTATTACTCTGCTCTTCCCTCGATAATCGGCGTGTTCGTAGAGAGTGATCTGGGGATTGTGCAGATCTTCAGTGATCACCTGCAGAGAGCTGATCTTGTCATTCATATCTTTACCAACAAAGTTATGTTCTCCCTCCTCAAATACCAGAAACTGACCCTTATACTCGACATGCTCATAAGCCACCCAAGGCTGGCCAATTACTTTCACTGAGGAGACAATATCGTTCCAGTCTGCATCTTTTAGATTGGAAATGTTAGTGGTGAATTCTCTGGACAAGCCCTGGAAGTTGGCATGCTCATAAATGATGATTTTTCCCATCTCAGTAGGACTTCTGCAGTTTGGATTCCTTGCTCTAGGAACTGGATGACAGCCTGCACAAAAGGAAGACAGGAAACAAGCAATGCTTGTAAGAAGCCAGGAGCCTGTACACACTAGGCATAAAATGATGGAGAATGTGAGGAGGAAAAAAGCAAGAAGGGGAGATCAACACATTTTTAACAAAAAATAAACATAGCAGCCGCTGGAAAGGAGTGAGGGCATGACATAGAAATTTCAGTTTTGAGGGGAAACAAAAAACAAGATCTGTTCCCAAAACTACAGAGTTTGAATTAGTTGTGTGTTGGTTCAGGTGCATATACAAGAATAAGCTGTAAAATACTCTCACATTCACCCCTCACAGCTGTGTATCACTGGCCCCCTCCAGCCTCTCCCTTGGTAAGGTTTGTTCTCCTGCAGCAGCCATCTCCTCATGCCCTGAAAGATGGCTTCAGGCTCTGCACAGGCACACAGCAGACCCTCACGTCTGTGCTGCAGCTCTCACCCCAACACTAAAGCCTCCTTCCCTTCCCCTGCATTTCACAGCAGCTGCCCAAGAAACCCTTCCAGCTCTCCTGTACAAAGTGTGCCTCTTACCTTGATGTCAGCTGCAGGGCTGGGGAGAGCTGAGGGCAATTCCTCCAGTGCAGGGCTGCTCTTTGGGAAGGGCGTTTCACCTCCCTGCATTTATAGCTTGCACAAAAGTGAAAGTGTGGTACACCCAATTCCATGAAACTGGAAATGGTCAATATCATGCTCAGGGATCAAAAATCATCAAATATTCTGTCTTGGCTTCCATGTCCTACAACCAGACATCTCATTGCTCTGGTTCAAAAGTCCATTGAAGTATGAGTTACTTGATAACCTTAGAACTTGGCTTCATGTTTGTCCTCCTTCAGAAGCCGTCTTAACCACGGTAATTGGAACACATTAATTGGAGCAACCCCTGCTCCTTTGACCACTCCTCATCAGACCTGTGCTCCAGATCCTTGAACAGCTCANGAAACAAGCAATGCTTGTAAGAAGACTTTATACTCCAGACACAAAATTATAGGAAGTGTGGTGGAGAAAAGGAAAAGTAGAATGTTTTCAGCAGAGGATAAACACAGCAGCCACTGGAAAGGAGTGAGGGCATGACATAGAAATTTCAGTTTTGAGGGGAAACAAAAAACAAGATCTGTTCCCAAAACTACAGAGTTTGAATTAGTTGTGTGTTGGTTCAGGTGCATATACAAGAATAAGCTGTAAAATACTCTCACATTCACCCCTCACAGCTGTGTATCACTGGCCCCCTCCAGCCTCTCCCTTGGTAAGGTTTGTTCTCCTGCAGCAGCCATCTCCTCATGCCCTGAAAGATGGCTTCAGGCTCTGCACAGGCACACAGCAGACCCTCACGTCTGTGCTGCAGCTCTCACCCCAACACTAAAGCCTCCTTCCCTTCCCCTGCATTTCACAGCAGCTGCCCAAGAAACCCTTCCAGCTCTCCTGTACAAAGTGTGCCTCTTACCTTGATGTCAGCTGCAGGGCTGGGGAGAGCTGAGGGCAATTCCTCCAGTGCAGGGCTGCTCTTTGGGAAGGGCGTTTCACCTCCCTGCATTTATAGCTTGCACAAAAGTGAAAGTGTGGTACACCCAATTCCATGAAACTGGAAATGGTCAATATCATGCTCAGGGATCAAAAATCATCAAATATTCTGTCTTGGCTTCCATGTCCTACAACCAGACATCTCATTGCTCTGGTTCAAAAGTCCATTGAAGTATGAGTTACTTGATAACCTTAGAACTTGGCTTCATGTTTGTCCTCCTTCAGAAGCCGTCTTAACCACGGTAATTGGAACACATTAATTGGAGCAACCCCTGCTCCTTTGACCACTCCTCATCAGACCTGTGCTCCAGATCCTTGAACAGCTCATTTCCCTTCTCTGGACTCACTCCAGCCCCTCCATGCCTTCCTTGCAGTGTGGGACCCAGAACTGGACACAGCACTCGAGGTGTGGCCCCACCAGTGATGAGTACAGGGGGACAATCACTGCCCTGGTCCTGCTGGCCACACTATTGCTGATACAGGCCAGAATGCCACTGGCCTTCCTGGCCACCTGGGCACAGCTGGCTCATGCTCAGCTGCTGTCTACCATGCGTGGGGTTTTTGTGACCGCAGGGCAGGACTCAGCCCTCAGGCTTGTTGAACTTCATACTATTGGCCTCAGCCCACTGATCCCTCTGCAGAGCCTTCTAACCCTCCAGCACACAACACACACCCAAGCTGGTGTTGCCTACAAACTGACTAAGGGGAGAGATCCAAGGATGGGGCACTCACATCTTCCCAAGAGAATCTTTTTCAGTGCCTGACCACCCTCACAGTGAAGAATTTCTTCCTAATGTCTAGCCTAAACCCGCTCTTTCAGCTTGAAAAGCCATAGTAGAAAGTCTGTCTCTCTCTGCCTTTCTTATAAGCCCCTTTATATTTTGAAGCACTGCAATAAGGTCTCCCAGAAGCATTGTCTTCTCTAGGCTGAACAACTCCAAATATCTCTGCCTATCTTTGTAGGAGGTTCTCCAGCCTTCTCACCATTTTCATGGCCCACCTCTAGACCTGCTGTAACTGGTCTGTGTCTCTCTTGTTCAGGAAACCCCACAGTTACATGCAGTACTCCAGGTAGAGTCTCACCAAAGCAGATTAGAAGGGAAGAATCATCTCCCTCATCCTGCAAACTACACTTTATGCAGCCCAGGATACAGCTGGCTTTCTAGGTGGCAAGTGTCAGGTCATGTCCAGTTTTTCATCCACCACCGGTGTTCTCAGTTCCTTCTCCACAGGACTGCCCTCAGCCCATTCATTCCTCAGCCTACACTGCTCCTGGTGATTGCTCTGACATCCACTTGCAGGATCTTGCCCTCTGCCTTCCTGAAATTTATGGGGTTCACATTGGGCCATTTCTCAAGCTTCTCGAGGTCCTTCTCAAAACAGTCCCTTCCTTCCAGCATAACAACACACCACTCAGCTTGGTGTCATCTGCAAACTTGCTGAGGGTGCACCTGAGCCCATGGCTGTGACAGCAAGGAAGATATTTAATAGCACTGGAGGCAGTACAGACCCTTGGGCATCACCATTTGTTCATGCTTTCCATCGATCCTGATAAGGTTTATCATGAACTCACTGTGCTTGTGACAGCACAGGCATTTAGGTACCAGCAGCATAGCACTACTGCTCCAGGAGGTGGTACTTCCTCAAGGGAGAAGAGATCTATAAAGATTTATTATCTTTTATCAGAGTATGCACCTACTCACGTAGCCATTGACTTGCTAAGTTAGGGTGATTCAGCAAGGAGGTGTGTTAACAATGAAGTAACTCAAACTGCTTCCTGCTTGTTATCTCTTTATGTATTTGTAGGCACATGAAAGACACAGAAGTGATTTGAGACAGCCAGCACAGCTTCAGCAAAGGAAAGTCCAGTCCAAATTACCTGCTGGCCTTGTACAATGGAGTGACTACCTCAGTGGAAAAGGGAAGGGCTACAGATGTCATCTACCTGGCTTCTGCAAGGCCTTTGACATGGTCCCCCACAACTTCCTTCTTTCTAAATTGGAAACATATAGATCTGATGGGGAGACTGTTCCGTGGGCTTGTTCAGAGGCTTTGGGACCGTGTAAATGACAAAAACAAGTTTGCTCCAAGGAAGGGAATTCCTTATAGGAACAACCAGCTGTACACATTTCACTGTGTCACGTTTATTTTCCTGATGACCTCTACAGATCTCTGAAGAGAAGTCTCTCATTACTGCTTTTGTCAGCAACATTCTTTGCATTTTTTGAGATTTGATTTACAGGGATGGAGAATCTCATTTAAGCTTTGCCATAGTATTGCTCTGATTAACACAGAGTCAATAAGGCACTGCCAAGAAAACACAGCAGTGTAAGGGGGAGGAATAATCTCACAAAGAAAATCAAGAAAAAATTAAAGGAAGCATCAGCAACTGAATGGAAAGTGGGGCAGCTCTGCTGTTGGGTAAAGGGAAGACGTGTTTGAAGATGCATATGGGGAAAAAAAAGTTGCTTCAGCCCTGCTTCCCACAAAGGCTTTTCATTGTTGGATACATTAAAATGCTGGAAATTCATGCTGTGGGAATTCCAGTACCAGATGAAATGAGTGGGGAAGAAAGCCACAGTAAAAACTTGCTAGCTTGCAAACAGCAAGTTTGAGAATTCTGTACTTGGAAAAGAGCTCGAGTTTCCCCAAGTGAATGTTAAATCATCTAGCCAAAAAACCCATAGATCACGGCATGTGCAGCAGAATATCCTGTCTGCTGGTTTCCCTTCACTCCTCTGATGGTGAGCTGCTTGGGCAATGGAGCTGCACTGCAGGTGAAGAGTCACAGTGGCTCATTCACAAAGCTGATCCAAAGGAGCTGCACCAGAGCCCTGAAACACGGAAACAAAGGCATCATTAAGAAATAACCTAAGTGGTTAATGTGTAACATCACCTTTTACTGGGCATTCAGGATCTGACTTTAAGCTCACATTTTATATTCCATGTTTACCCAAAAATGCCTGAACTTGTTCTGAAGATGTTTCTGATCAAGCTGAGAAAAGTTGAGCCTGTGTATTTATCATTTCTCTGTTACAGCCACAGTGTCCAAGCTTTCTTGTCTAGACATCTCCTTTTGGAATACCACTTGTTACAAGCCTTCCTTACGCTGCATTCTCTTCAAGTGTCTGTTTGTACTGTGGATCAATAATCCCCTCTGTGAAGGTTTTTTGCTGACTCTTGATTTTGCAATAAGTCATTTCACTGTTTTTAATACCATGTGTACTTTAGCAGGGTTTGGGACCTCCACATACGGTTTATTCCTGCGTTGGCAGGCAGACTGAGGTGCCAATGCTTTAGTCTTTACTGGGCAAGAGTATTGCACAGTGTGCTTTTATAGGGATAAACATCATGTGAGAAGTATAGCAGGGAATGCCACGCTTGGTGATCTGTCCTTCTGAGAGGCCTCCTAAAATCTGCCATGAGGGCGAGGGCTGAGGATGAGCAGAGAACATGATTCCAAGGGTACTGCTACCTGAGCAGTGTAGAAATTGCCAGCTGGTCTGCACTGCACTGCACCCCAAGGGCAATGAGACCACCTCCTCACAACCCCCAAAGTGAAGAAAATCCCCTCTCTGGTGGCCAGGAGAGACAGAGCCAGACACGAATGTCAGCTGATTAAAATCAGAGTAACAGCAGCTTTGGGAGGTAATGTAATATTTTCTTTGTCCAAGAGAAACAGAGGGAAAACTCAGAGATATCTGCTTCAGAGACCTCCTGGCTGTAAGGAACTTCTCAGTTACATATGCCAACAAAATAAGAGAATACCTTCTTTCCTCTCTAAGAAATGGTGGTTTTCAAAAAGGAAATATCATTAAATGTATTTCCTAGGAAATATAACTAGAGTCATCCAAAATAACCTCTCTCCTATTAACAGTGCCTATGTAACATCATTATCCTGCTGAGATTCTGAAAGGGAACTGTCAGACATGACCTAGGCACTTCAATAAGACTTCCAAAATCATTTCTTCCACAAACTCTTTTGGGCAGAAGGTGACATTTGCCAATTGACTTGCCACTATAAAACACGTGTTCTAGAGTAGGGAGAATGCCAGATGCTCTTGGAATTGAATTTGGAAATCCCACTTTGGTGGACAGAGAAAGGAAACCTGAAACTGGCTGCAAAGCAGTGAGAAGTGCCCCAAAACACATGGATTCCAAGTTATCCCCATTGCATCTGCCCACCTGATCCAAGCAGAGGAGCACGAGTGGCTGACATGTCAGCACAGCCTGCAGTGTGTATTTCAAAGTGGGACAAAGCACAGCATGTTCTGGGCCTCATGTGCAGACTGTGCACATTTTCAGCAATCAGCTGCAGAGAGCTGATCCCATCCTTCGTCTTTCACCAACAAAGCTGTGTTCTCCCTCCTCAAGCACCAGAGTAACTGGCCTGTATAGTTTGGGTGCTCATAAGCCCTTGGAAATGGAAATAGCTTTATTCTTTGTGTTCCAGCCACAAGATTGCTGTTGTGCCAGTTGCTGCCTGTGTGGACTGACACACCAGGGCTTCTACAAGAACACTGGGCAGAAAATAAAGGCCAGGTAAAGTGTGATGCCCACTGCCCGCCAATAACAAGAAGGAAGAACTGGTGGCAATGGATGTGGAGAAGGCTGAGGTACTCGATGCACTCCTTGCCTCAGTCTTCACTGGAAGTCAGGTTTCCCATGTCTCTGGAGTCGCTGAAGCTGCAGGTAGTGACTGGGAGAGCGAAGTCCCTCCCACTGTAAGTGAAGAGCAGGTCTGAGACCATTTGATGAAGCTGAATAGACACAAGTCTATGGGACTGGATGACATGCATCCCAGGGATGAGGGATGATTCCTGAGGGAACTGGCTGGAGTTGTTGCCAAGCCATCCTCCATCATATTTGAAAAGTCACGGCCTTCAGGTGAAATCCTTGGTGAATGGAAGAAGGGAATTATCACTCTTATTTTTAAAAAGGGGAGAAAGGAAGATCTGGGGAACTACAGACCAGTGAGCCTCACCTCTGTGCCTGTGAAGATCATGGAGCAGATCCCCATGGAAGCAATTCTGAGGCACATGCAAGACAAGAAGATGACCCAAGACAGCCAGCATGGCTTTACTAAGGGCAGATTATGCCTGACCAATCTGGTGGCCATCTGTGATGGAGGGATTGCAGCCATCAACAAGGGGAAACCAACCAATGTCACTCTCATACTTCAGCTTCCTTAAGAACTTGGCATGATCCCACATGGCATTCTTATCTCCCAGCTGAGATACACAGGTTTGAAGGGTGGACTATTTGGGAAATAGCCACACAGACAGAGAGTTGTGGGCAGTGGCTCTATGCACAGAAGGAGACCAGTGTCCATCAGGGCTCAGTTCTGGGGCCAGTACTTTTAAAGGTCTTTATCAATGGCACGCTCAGCAAGTTTGCCGATGACACAAAGCTGAGGGGTGCAGATGACACAAAGCTGAGGGGTGCAGCTAAACCAACAAAAGGATGGGATTCCATCCAGAGGGACCCGGACAAACTTGAGAAGTGATTCCATACTTATCTCATGAAGTTCAACAAGCCCAAGTGCAAGGTGCTGCACCTGGGTCAGGGCAATCCCAGACATGAGCACAGACTGAGAGATTGTCATGGGGTGGGAGCACCTCTCCTATGAAGACAGGTTGAGAAATCTGGGGTTGTTCATCCCAGAGAAGAGAAGGCTCCAGGGAGACCTCGTTGTGGCCTTCCAGTTCTTGTAGGGGTCTTATAAGAAAGAGAAGGAGCCGCTTTTTAAGTGGGCAACTAGAACTAGGATGAAGAAGGAATGGTGTTGAATTAAAAGAGCAGAGACTTAGATTAGATGTTTTGAAAAGGTTCTTTACTGTGAAGGTGATGAGGCACTAAAACAGGTTGTTCAGAGAGGTTGTGGATTTCCTGTCCCTGGAAGTATTCAAGGCCAGGTTGGATGGGACTTTGAGCAACCTGGTCTAGTGGAAGGCGTGACTGCCCATGGCAGGAGGGTTGGAATGATCTTTAAGGCACCTTCCGAAGTCAGACTTCATAGGACTCTAGGATTCTATGATCAATGCCTTGAGATACGATAATTCATGGGGTAGTTAAATACAGGCTACAGGTGAGAGTTGGCCCAGTGTCTTAGGTTACAAGGATGTGGCTGGGAGTATGTATTCCATTACCATCTGTTAGAGGTGGGGCAGGTTTTTTTATCTCTTCACACGACCAATCCTCCCTCCAGGAAATACCTTCTGTTAGTGGGCCATTGAGCCTCACTGCATGACTGATAAAATGACATCATCCCATTGTGAGATGCTCCACCCAGGGGGAGGAGCCAAGCATTCCTACCTGGATATAATCTGAGATCTGGAACACCACAGTCAGCCTTCTCCCACTGGATTCCCAGAGGAAGACCAGGCCCATCTACACCACCACTGGACCTTCAGAGGGAAACTCCACCCTTCTACGGGATCACTGCTTCAACAGAACCACATCAGCCATTCCAGTAGGACTGCAGCCACCATTTAATCGGACTGTTACCAACACCCTGACCAACAGGGTGTTAGGTGGTATTCTGACTCTGTCAGTGGTTTCTTTTTTGTACTACTATTTTTGTATTTTTAATTTTCCTACTAAAGAACTGTTATTCCTATTCTCATATCTTTGCCTGAGAGCTCCTTAATTTCAAAATTATAATAATTCCAAGAGAGGGAGTTTACATTTTCCATTTCAAGAGAGGCTCCTGCCTTTCTTAGCAGACACCTGTCTTTTCAAACCAAGATAGATTTTGGCACCCAACATGAGGCTCAAGGGCATCGATAGAAAAAGGGTGAAAAAAGGAATAACAGTTCTTGAGTAACCTAATTTTTGTGTGCTAATATAAAAATCTTGTTAGGTGTCACCATGTGGTCTAGCTTACCCTGGTTTGGGTGGCACGTGGTCGTGGTTGTATTTCTCCCATTTGCAGGCCCTTATCTAAACATGGGTCCTATAACTAAGGCTACTGTGGCTGTTAACCAGTTTGCTTTATGGGTTAATAAGGTGAAGAATTAATGGATTTTTAACCTCCTCTGGAAGGCAGGCACATGGCTTCAGTGCTATCACACAGTAACTCTATGATTTTGGAATTACTTTAATAATGGGACCCACTGTGAGGAAATGACACCAGGGGAAATTTTCTCCCAGCCCTTTACCCAGCTCTTTGGGTCTGCCCCACCAGTTTTTGAAGGGTTCAAACCTTCTCTAAATGCTAATGATATCATACAGTGGTTGGTGTTGCAGATATGCCTGTTCTATTTAGCATTCAGAGATAAGGAGAGATTGACTTGGATAACCACCCTGATACCTGCCGAAGAGATCCGGTTCCTAAAAATAAAGTGGCAAGACAAACAGCGTCAAATTCCCACTGAAGTCATCAACAAAATCACAGCAATGTCTCCACTGACCAGCAAAAAAAACCCCACAAGCTTTCCTAAGCGCCGTAAGTTTTTAGAGAATTCACATTCTTAAATGCAGCCAGATCGTGAGCCCTCTCTACCTAGTTACCCTCAAGAAAAACGATTTCCACTAAGGCCCTTAACAACAACAAGCCTGTGCCCAGATCAAGCAAGAAATTGCTCATACAGGAGCTCTTAGCCCAGTCAAGATGAGACCAGAAATAAAGAACGCTCTCTACTCTGCAGCCGAAAACAATGACTTGTCCTAGAGCCTGTGACAAAAAGTGCCTGGGGAGACTTGAAGCCGACCACTGAAATTCTAGAGCCAAAGTTACAAAAAGTCCAAAGCCAACTACACTCCCACAGAAAAGGAAATCTTAGCCACCTTTAAAAAAGTTCAAACCACCTCAAAAGTAATTAACACAGAAGCACAACTCCGCCTGGCACCCCGACTACCAGTACGAGGGAAAATGTTTGCAAGAAAAGTTCCCACTACCCACCACGCCACCGACACCACATGGAGCAAATAGAGCACCCTCATCACACAGCACACCCGTATTAGAAACCCAAATCGCCCTGAGATTTTAAAAATAATTACAAACTAGCCAAAAGATAAAAACTTTAGTCTCACCAACAAAGAAGAGTAAGAACAAATGACAAGAGCTAAAGAAGCTCCACCGTACAACCAACTACCAACAAAAAAACCACAATATGCTCTTTTCACTGACAGTTCCTGTCGTATCATAGAGATGAACCTGAAGTAGAAAGCAGCCATATAGAGCCCCACATGACAGGTTGCACAAGCTACTAAAAGGAAAAGTAGATCAAGTTAACTTGCTGAACTCAAAGCCGTTCAGCTGGCCCTAGACATTGCTAAAAAAAAAAAATAGCCAAAGCTCTACCTTTATACCAATTCATAGATAGTAGTCAATGCTCTGTGGAAATGGCTAGAAAAGCAGAAAAAGGACAACTAGCAGCATAGAAGAAAACCAGTTTAGGCTGCTAATGAGTAGAAAGGCATTACTACTCAGGTAGAAAAGCTACCTATAAAAGTCTGTCATGTAGATGCCCATGTCCCCAAAAGTCAGGCTAACGAAAAGCACCAAAACAACAACCAAGTAAATCAAACTGCAAAGATAGACGTGCCAAAAATAAACCTAAATTAGCAACACAAAGAAAAGTTATTCCTAGCTCAATAAGCCCATGATGCCTCGGGTCATCAGAGGAAAAATGCAACCCATAAGTAGGCACGAGACTGAGAAGTAGATCTAACCATAGACAGTATTTCTCAAGATATCCATGACTATAAGACATGTGCTGAGATCAAGCAAGACAAGCAAATAAAGCCCCGATAGTATAGTAAGCAATAGTCCAAATATAAGTCTAAAGAAGCCTAACAAATTGACTACATCACCCTTCCCCAAACCCTTCACGGCAAGCGCTATGCACTAACCATAGTAGAAGCCACCACTAAATAGTTAAATAAACCTACCCTATACCTCACACTACTGCCCAGAACACCATCTTAATCCTAAAAAAGCAAATCCTGTAGAAACGTAGCACCCCTTAAAAAATCAAGTCAGACAACAGGACCCATTTCAAGAACAGCCTTATAAACACCTAGGCCAGAGAACATGATATTGAATATGCCTTATCATGCACCAGCTGCCAGAAAAGTTAAACAGTGCAACAAACTACTCAAAACTACCCTAAAAGCACTTGGCAGGGGAACCTTCAAAAATTAAGAAATGAACTTAGCAAAAGCCACCTAAATAGTCAACACCCAAGAGTCCATCAATCAAGCTAGTCCTGCCCAGTCTGAACGCTTGCACGCAGTAGATAGAGTCCCTGTGGTACACATGAAAGGCATTTTTAGAAAGACTCTTTAGATTTGTCCCACCTCAAGCAAAAACAAACCCATCCATGGGATTGTTTTTGCTAAAAGACCTAATTACACTTAGTGAGTAATGCAAAAATATAAAGAAACCCATTGTGTACCACAGGGAAACCTAACCTTAAGTGAGCACGGTGTGTAAGGTTTCATGGTAGAGAGTTTATTAATTTGGGTATGAAGAAGATGGTAATAAAATAAGGGGTAGATAATGGCTTAGGTTACAAGGATGTGGCTGGGGGTGTGTATTCTATTATCATCTGTTAGAGGTGGGGCAGTTTTCTTTATCTCTCTAACACCCAGCAGTTAGAGGATAATCAAAATGCTTACCAAGCTTTTTAGTCTGGTTGCAACGTTTCTGACAGTGAAACTGGAAGGAGATAAAATTCTACAGGAGAGATCCATGAAAAATGTTTGCAAATGACAAAACATTCTCTGGATACTCAGAAACATGTCTCCATGCAAGCGAAATGTTTCCCTACACTAAACAGTGCATAAAATAAACCCACTGCTGATTGCAAAAGATTCTTTAATGGCACCAATGCAAAATGGATTACAGACAATGGCAGAGGCCATTTGTGGGGCAGGAGAGCTCTCACATTCAGTGGTCTTGTGACACCGGGGTAAAAGCAATACAAGCAGAGGCAGAGAGCAAGGTCTCAGTTTTCCTGCCTGGGCTGCATCTTTTCTCAGCACTGCAGGATCTGCAGTCTAACAGCCACAGCCAGGGCGAAGGGGACGCAGGAAGGAAAGCTTGTCGTTGAACTTGATTGCCTTGTAATTTGGAAGGTGCTCATGTTCTCGGGCAATGTATTGAAATCCACTTCCATCGCTGTGCTGACACAGCAGCCAGGCACCTTTCTGGACTTTGTGGGACGATGTGCTGTTATCGTCGTGTCCCCTAGCCAGGTTGGTTGCTTCTCTTATTATTCTGCTCTTCCCTCGATAATCGGCGTGTTCGTAGAGAGTGATCTGGGGATTGTGCAGATCTTCAGTGATCACCTGCAGAGAGCTGATCCTATCATTCATCTTTTTACCAATGAAGTCATGATCTCCCTCCTCAAGTACTAGTAACTGTCCTTTATAGTCTGCATGCTGATAAGCCACCCAAGGATGGCCGATTACTTTCACTGAGGAGATACAATCGTTCCAATCTGTATCTTTTAGGTTGGCAATGTTGGTGTGGAATTCTTTGGACAAACCCTGGAAGTTAGCATGCTCATAAACAATGATTTTTCCCATCTCAGCAGGGCTTCTGGGGTTTGGATTTACTGCTGTTGGATGGCAGCCTACAGAAAATGGAAACAGAAAACAAGCAATGCTTGTAAGAGGCCTTTACACACCAGACATGAAATGCTGGAAACCAGAGGGGACAAAAGGTAAAAAGGAAATATAAAACAATTTTAGCAGAAGATGAAAATAGCAGCAGCTATGAAAGAGTGAGGATAGAAATTTCAATTTGGAGGAAAAAAGTAAAATGAGATTTGTACACCACAACAGTCCAGTTTCATTTAATATGTATACATGTGAGGGACACCTAAGCATTTTGTTTAACATTTTATTGGTGTACCCTAAATAATAATGAAAAAAAATATACAATTAGTGATCAATCTTTCTATTGAAAATTGATGCTGCAGTTGAGAAATATTTTAGAAACTGGCACTCATTATTTGGAGTAGTTTTCATGAGCCAAATAGAATGCAATATAAAAGTAGTGAGACATGCAATTACTTTCTAAAAGATAGCAAATTTTTTACTTAAAATAGGGGAGGACCTATTTTTTAAGGGCAGAAATGAACTTTAAATTCTTTTAAAGAACTAACTTCCTTTAATATCTTTTTATATGGAATTTTACTGAAATCAAGAGATTCCTTGTCTTGACATACACTGAGAAGCAATCAAGTTGCAAGCATCAGCTTTTTAAGTCAGACTAAATTTGAGGTTTTAAATGTCTTTTCCTAACACTACTACCAATATACATATCTAATTCCCCACAGTCATCTGAGCTCAGTTAAAAAGCCACAGTGTTTATTACTAACAGCTGCAGGAATAGTAATGAGCAGTCAGTTATGACAACAGCTCCATCTCTTAAATCATGTAACAGTTACTGAGGCAAAGATTTACATTTCGGGGAAAATAAATGGCACAAAAAAGCCATTCCTCTACCTGATTCTGAGAAGGGATGGGAAAAGACAGATATGCTCAGTAAGATTAAAAGCCATACTAATACAGCAAGACATATGCATCATAATTTAAAAACCTGAATCACTTAAAGCAAAGCTGTTTTAGAAAAAAACCTTTATGTGATTTAAAACACGTATTTTTTCACAGTTATAAAGGCATATATGGAAGCTGAGGGGACCTGAACTCAGACTCCCTGACTGATTAAGCACTACTATAATTACTTTCTACCTGTAGAAAAAGTATGAATAATGACCCATTTAATTTTGCTGATACAACATAAAGATCCCATGACCAAGATAAATTTGTAGAATATTTTCACTTTTCACCTCTGAGAACTGTGTATCACTGGCCCCCTCCAGCCTCTCCCTTGGTAAGGTTTGTTCTCCTGCAGCAGCCATCTCCTCATGCCCTGAAAGATGGCTTCAGGCTCTGCACAGGCACACAGCAGACCCTCACGTCTGTGCTGCAGCTCTCACCCCAACACTAAAGCCTCCTTCCCTTCCCCTGCATTTCACAGCAGCTGCCCAAGAAACCCTTCCAGCTCTCCTGTACAAAGTGTGCCTCTTACCTTGATGTCAGCTGCAGGGCTGGGGAGAGCTGAGGGCAATTCCTCCAGTGCAGGGCTGCTCTTTGGGAAGGGCATTTCACCTCCCTGCATTTATAGCCCACTCAGAAGTCTTGTGCAACACCTCAGTCAACACAACTGAGAAATGGTCAATAAGTGAACAAAAATCATTAACTATTTTATTTAAATTTTGATCTTTCTACAACCAGTCCTGTTATTGCTTTGGGTCAAAAGTCTGTTGATGCATAAGCCCTTGATAAAACCCTAGAACTTTGGTTCTTGTTTGTCCTCCTCCTCCAGAAGCAGATGAATCACGGTAATAAAAACGTATCAAAGTACTTTGTGACACACAGGCTGTAGAATTTTTCTGCCTGTTGCAATATAAATTTTCTTTACCTGTGAAGCAGATATAATAAAAAATGTTAATTTTCCAAAGGGTTTTGTTGAGACATATCCACTTGACAGAGGTGGCATTTAAGTAGGGTTTTATTAAATTCTCTTCCTCCTTCTCACCTACATAGCCATTTGAGCAGCTACAGGGAGGCAGAGCTGCTAAAGCAGGGCCAGGAGGCTCTGGCAGAGCTGCAGTGGCAATATTTTTTTCTTTTGTTCTCATTGCAGGTTCACTCTGTAACATTTTCAGACAGGTTCATTGGCTAGCATGTCAGGAAGCTGTTCTGCAGCAGGAGAAAGCAATAGCATCTTCATTAGTTCACTTGAGGCACCCCTGCTCTGTCAGGTAGGGAGTAACTGGAGAAGATGGGGAGCTGGGAAGGGAGATAGTTCATCCCTGCAAAACAAGCAGCCTGTACACCAGATCCAGCCAAATCCATGCTGTATCTCTTTCACTGGTGCTTGGCTGAGCCCATGGTGTGCCAGATCACAAAACTAAGGCAGCACAAAAATACTTGAGGCTTTGGGGGTTTTTTCCATGTGGTCTGTTGTTTTGCTGCTCTGCAGAGGCTGGAAGCAGAGCAATTGAAATTCGTAAATTGAAATTTTGGGGTTTTGAAGAGATACATTCCCTCACTTCATAGCAACAGCTAGATGAGAAGTGCCTTTTCTGAACAGGCAAATCACAACTTTAGGACATGTTTTTGTGTGTTGCAGTGACCTCAGCCTACAGCTCAGTGCTGCTGGAAAGGGGAATGCCCCATTCCACTCCTGAACCATTGTGTCCACTGTCTGGTAAAGAGAAGGGAGGAAGAATGAGCACACCAATGTGAGGAATGCTTGAGAGAGGGACTAAAACAGCCTAGAATAGGATGGATCTACACGGCCATTGAACATTAATTCTTCTTAGCTTGCTAATATGTTTTACTCATTAAATTATTTAGTTGTGTTTCTGAAAAAAACAAAATAATGTGTAATGACATAATTAATGATGAACTAAACATTCCCATCCTTCTCAGCACCTGCAGACTCAGAAAGCACCTTTGACCAAATGTATGAGCCATGAAGGCATCACAAAGACCGAGTCTGAGAGTTATCTCAATTATGGTACAGAGCAATGCAGCCAACAGTGAAGTACTAAGTCATCCACACACTTCCTGCAGAGCACCAAAGCCAGCAGTGGAGCTTTTCATGGCTTCAAGGAAAACCAAAAGATGATGTATGATGGAATCCTTTACCATGTTTTTTGTGCTGCTGCAAAAACGTGGTAAAGGATCTCTGCACAAATACTCCTAGGTTCACAGAAAGGAATGAGTTCCTGGTTCTCATTGGCCATCTGTCCTAGTGTTACTGGATTGAAAACTAAATGGACTTTAATGTCATTAAAGTCCATATCTCATCTATATGGTGCTTTATGCACAAGGAAGTTAGTCACTGAACAATGCAGAGCACCACAGGGTGGGGTTGAGGGGCTGATACTGGAAATATTTATGGAGTTTTCTTTGTGGGTTGGGTTTGCTTGCTTTTATTCTTTATGGATCACAGAATGGTTTGGGTTGAAGGAGACCTTAATGATCATTCCAACCCCCCTGGCATGGGCAGAGATGCATTCCACTAGACGAGGTGCTCGAAGTCCCATCCAACCTGGCCTTGAACTATTCCAGGGATAGGGAATTCCCAACTCCCCAGGGCAATCTATTCCTGTGCCTTACTACCGTCACAGTAAAGAATTGTTCCTAACATCTAAACTAAACCTGCCCTCTTTCAGCTTGAAGTCATTCCCCCTTGTCCTCCCACTGTGTGCCCTTGTCAAAAAGTCCCTCTCCAGCTCTCTTTTAGCCCCTTTGGGTACTAGAAGGCCACAATAAGGTCACCCCAAAGCCTTCTCCAGGCTGAACAACCACACCTCTCTCAACCTTTCCTCACAGGAGAGGTGCTCTAGCCCTCTGATCATCTTCATGTCTCTCCTCTGAACTCATTCCAACTGGTCCACGGCCTGAGACTCGTGCTGAGGTCCCCAGAGCTGGACACAACCCTTCGGGTGGAGCAAATTTATGCAAAACTATGTTTCCCAAAATTCCTCTTATCCCTCTCCTGCAGGAATAGCAGTATCCCAAAATCTGAAAGCGTGTGACAAAAGTGAAAAGTTAAGAAGGATAAACCCCTCTTCCTCTACTGCCCTCAGCAGACGAGAAGCAACAGAAGGAGCAAGATTATCAATGACACACAGATTCTTTGAAAATGTGCAGTTATGCAAAAAAGACTCTAGCAAGGGAAGAATAAAGACTAAAATATTTTCATCTTTTTCATAAAACTGGTTTTCTGGAGGTATTTTCTTTCCTTCTTTCTTTCTTTAGAGACTATTTACTACTAGATTGCAAGGTGATAAAACCATTTCACTTAAAGCTGTGGATGTCACATATGCACCCACTTCACAGTGCTGGAAAAGGTAAAATGGTAGAAAAATCTAATTAACAACAAACTCCTTCACCCACTAGATCCTGTTGTGCTCCTATCCTGCTCTGTCACTGCGGATACCTTCGTTTGTATCACAGTACTCATCTATTTTTACTCCTTAATTTAAAACAAGAGGATTAAAAACCAATAAAATCCCACATGAAGTATACCCGCCCCCAATTTCTGTTTGCTATTTTTGTCTGGTTGTTTTGGACTCAAGGCAGCAAAACTCTGGTTCCTTTATTTTGGAGGGGGTTTTGTGGTTGGAGAGGGTGGTTTTTTGGGTTTTACTCACTTAGCAGTTGTTAGGGCTCGTAATGTAATTCTTCATCACAAAAATAAAGTTTCTTTCCCACTTATCACTCTCCAACTTCTGTTTCTCAAGCAAAACAGCCTCCAAAAATGCAACATAGGAACATGCCACTGGACCACAGAACCCAAGACTATGAACAGCCTACATGCTAATAAATGCATTCACTACCAAACCCTTCAGGGGAAAAAAAAAAAAAAAAAAGCCCTTATTTTGCCTAGCATGTATCTCACACAAACTCCCCTTTTTTTTGCTTTCCTCTGTTTGCTGCACTTCCCAGTTGCTACTCTTCAGTACAGCAAACTGTACTGAACACACTTTTTCAGCAAAAAGAGATATGACAGAATCCTATTGGATGACTGCTGCATATTCAGTCACAACACTGGGAATAAGCTCCAAAGAAATTGTGCTGGAAAGGGAGGCACAGCAAATACAGACTGACAAAAGCCTTGTAAGTCCCACTTGACATCAGAAAGCAAAGTGAAGATCTTTTCTATTATTTCCTTTCCCAAGTCTCCTCTTCCCAGATGAAGGGAAAGGCACAGATATTCATATAATAACTTCTAGTTTAAATGTCAGAAACACAGCTGGGTTGGTTTGGGGGTTTTTTAATACATGTACAAATGGTTTTTCATGGAATAGTTGCTAAGAAGGACTCCACAAAGGCCCATGCTCAGCAGTGGGGAGAAGCCAGGGGAAGGCATCACAAACCCTCAAAAGGTCTTCCCTTCCACATTTTGCGTCTGCAGCTGCACTTTTAGAAAATTCAACCAGCATTTTGTTCCTTTCGTGTTTAATTAGCAAGCTGTGCTCCTAAACCCTTTAGCGTCCCCATCCAAGCACGCGTGACAGACACGAACCTGCCCTCGACTCAACACTAGGTGTCACTTCTGCTTCAGAAATGCGACAGAGCAATGGAAACGCTTCAGAAAAAAACCCAATCCACCTGGCATCAGATTTTTCAGGGGATCTCTGCACCTACAACTCTTGCTGAAGTCGTGGACAGGTACAGAGTTTTAAAGTTTTACATTTCTCAAACGACGCATCTAAAGAACATCAGAAAATATTAGACAATGCTTTGCCATACTCAACATAGCAGTGACAGAAAAGTTTCTCTTCTCCCTTGTGGGTGCAAAGGAACACTTTCCTACATGAGGCAAGGGACCACAACGCAGAGAAGCTGCCAGAGTGTGCTCTGGCAAAGAGGCCTGTCTGGCGGGCCTGTCTCTGGTGCCATGCTGCTGCTGCAGGTGGAAGAGCTGCTGTGCTGCTTTCAGTCCTTCCTTGCCTGCCAAAAGACTTCTGAGCAGCAGGGGCCAGCTCAGAGAGAAAGTGGCAGAGTGTGTGTGGTCAGGGCTCTGAGGCAGGCTGCAGCGTGAAGGAAGTACTGGCAAGAATACAGTAAAAATAGAAAAGATACAGAAGTGGGGTAGAGAGGTCAGGAAAAGGGTTCCCCCTGGGGACATGTGGACGGTAGTAGGACTGTTTTATTTGCTATGTCTTACAGAAACTGAAGTAGGAGACCAGAAGGGAAGAGGCAGCAGGCTTAAAAAACAAAAGAAAATACTTTAGGAATTTATACACAGTTCTTGTGTGCATCCACAAGACATCGTAAAGACCAAAGGCACCATATGGTTTAAAAATCAACAAGTCACAGGCAGAGAAAAAATTCACCAAAGGCTCTAAAACAAACATACTGAAGCAACTTCTGAGTCAGACAGTATTTCAAACAGCAGATTCCTAGAGAATATGAGAGTAGCCACTATCTGCTTGCCTGATGCTCTTTCCATGAAGACTCAGATCACATCACCACCCCTAGAGCATTCCCCTAGCAAAGGATTGGTCTGAACACCTTCCAGACCAGAAAGACCTCAGCACACACAGAGACAACAGGTAAGAGCCTGGAACCCAAAACTTGAACTCAGAGGGTTGCAACTCAAGAAAACTCAGAATCATAATGAGTCTCAGCAGCTTAAGAGAGGAAACTGCAGTGGTGAAGCAGAATAAATAATGACAGCACAACCACTTCCTTGACAAGGATGGAAGCTAATGGGGAGCACTGTGGCTAGAGGTATAAGGACCTGAAAGCACATTTTCATTTTCTGGCTGGGTGGTAAAGCCATCACCAAGAGATTCTATGACTTCTTCAGGTCCTAAGCAGCAAATAAATAGGATACTAAAGGAAGAAATACAGCAGAAACATATCAAGAAACATGGGTAGAAAAACATGTACTGAACTATCCTCTTTGACCACTCACTTATGGCTCTATGAGAGGTTAATTTGTGTTCTGTAAGCCCAAGAATTTGGTAAAGGTCATGCTGGGGTCTCTTACAAATTTTCAGTGGTGATAGGCCCTGCCACCATTCCATGCATTGGGAAAAGTGAAAAAATTGGAGAGCACAATCATTCATAAGGCCTTCAACTCCCCAATCTACCATTAAGGTTAGGCCTGTTGTGAGCAGGGGGTTGGATTAGGGACATGCAAACATCCCTCACTGCCTTTACATGAATCTAAAATATTTGGTACCTGCTATCCACCCCTGCTGTACAACTGGGCTTGGTAACAGAAAACATGGATGTGGCTAGAAATGCAAACCAGGATCATGATGCATACACAGCACTAGCACAAGCTGGGCTTGGACACCAGAGACAGGGCTGCAGAGTGCAGACGAAAACTGTGCACTGGGACCAGAATGTAGATCCAGTCAGCCAGCTGGTGCTCACTGCATCAACACCCCACTTCCAAAGGCAGCTCTTAACAGGACAGTCACACAGGACCTGGACAGAGGCAGCTCAGTCTGCACTCAGCCCTGGGAGACTAAACAGGGACTAGTGCTTAGGAGAAGATTCAGCCTAAGCATAAGGTATAGCAGAGGTGCTGTGAGATGATTCAACAGGGACAGGGGGAAGAAAGTGAGAAAAACTTCCAGGGAAAGTGAACAAATGGTAACAGCCAACCTGCCTGCAGGGATGGGGAAATGTGGGGTAGGGAAGGATACCAACACAAAGCCAAGAGGTGAAGCGACATTGCAAGGGAAATTGAGGCAACTAGGAAACCTAGGAGAGGAGGAACACTAATGAAATCTGAGGATGAGAACAAGGGAAGGCCAAGCAATGGTAATGGGAATATGAACAGAGAGGAAGGTGGTGCACCAAAGAGGCGAAGGAAATCAGTGGTGAGAACAATAGCAGAGAACTGGGGAAGGGAGAACAACTAGACAGCAAGTGAGGCACAGCATAGGCATTAATGTTTGCTTTCACCAAGCAAAGAATCTGACAGAGGACTGGGATAAGTAAAACCCACAAGACATCTCTGACCAGCAGTGTGGGTGAGAAGGACACAGGTGTATCATTTCCCTTCCTTTCAGACAGCAAAAGCAGCAAGCTGTTTTGCATGCAGTACAGCAGTCTCAGAACAGTGCATGTAGGTCTCAGTGCCACAGGGCTGGATGGGAGATACAGGGGAAAATAAAGCTCAGAAAACATCCAGCAAATACTATTCTCTGCACACACTTTGTGCTCCAGCAGCAAGAGAAAAACAAGCCTGTGAGGTTGAGGGATGAAGAAACAGATGTGTGATGAAGAGGAAGGAGCAATTGCTTCCTGCATAAGCCCCCAGCCTTGACCACTGCAGCAGTCAGATTCCTTGAACAGGTGATAACATGTAGGACTAATTCCCTCACTGCAGAGGGCCAGAAGATGGGAAAAAAGTGCATCACTGACCTCTAAACCTGAGCAAGAAAAAAGAGAGTTTTGGCACAGGGAGGCTCTTCTGCTGGCTCTTCTTGAACTGGCTCACTGCTGTAGCCTGGGGCTACAGCAAAATGAGGTCCTTTAAGCTTCATCTGCATGGAAGCTATCAATAAAGCAAAACTTGGGTCAAAAGGGAGACAGAAACAGTCTAATCTATCTTTTGAAAAGCAGTGGGCTTATACCTTTATTATACAAAATACTTTACAATTAAAAAACATTTTCCCCAATAGAATCATATACAGATATTTATAATTAACAAGATTCAGTTACACACAAGATGGGGACTTTTGCACAAAGGAAAACAATGACAGATGAGCAAGAGAAAATTAAGACTTGACCCCTTTCCCCACCATATTTTGGGAGAGGTTACATTTTAGACTTTACTCCTATCACCTTCTCTCAAGCCTGAACTTTGGGATCTCCCCTTACCCTGAAAGGGTAAGAGCTTCTACCCATGTCCCCAGCATCAGTACAATACTCTTGTCTTAAAAGGTTCATGAAGAGACACTGAGAAAGTACCATCTGGCTGTACCATGAAGTTACCAGTGGCCACAGAAGGGGACTACAGCCCCAGTTTTCCCTAGCAACCCACATATACACACATGCAAGCACATACATGGGGAAGCATGCTCAAACCCCACAGTTTTTCACCCTTTTGGGTGAAACAGCAATCCCACCCCTCCAAAGCAGCCTGAACTCGAGACATGCCCTTGCAGGCAGTCTGCAGAACAGCTCTCATAGCCAAGGTCTCACAGCCAAGCTGGGCACTACTGCAAATGCAGTCTGGCAAGAGGGCAGGATGCTGCTGTCTTCCCCACTTTAATCATCTGTGAACCAGCAGTGTCAGTCGTCATGGAGGTGATAATGTGAACCGTTCAGAAATGCTCAGGCCACAACAGACGGGTTGGGGAAGTTGCACACTTCACCAGGGGGGGTACTTAAAAATAAACAGTTGCCAATGATCTGCCCTACCAGGGCAAAGATGTGTGTGAATCCTTGTGAACATTTTCTCCCTAAGAAAGGTCATTCATTGCTGGGCTAGGCAACCGCTGCACTCGCAGGGGAGCCTATCCCAGAGTCACTGCTGGAGGCCAAATGCCTGCAGCAGTGTGGGCAGGTCACGGGCATCAGCTGCCCCATACAGGTCACTCTGCCCCAGCATGGAGAGGGCCATGCGCAGGGTGCTCCAGATGTTGTCAGACATAGCTCCTTGCTGCCCCCGCGGACCTCGGCTCTTCTGCTGCATGTGCAAAGCCTCCAGGAAGTGCTCCACAGCCTCACTGTCAACACGAGAACATACAGAGGTTTAGAGGAAAGGATGATATGTCTCACAATCCCTTCCCTACTTGCCTCTGAAGTATTTCCCCTCCAAAACAGTTTCTTCCTCTTCATCAGATGCTACCCCACTCCAGAACCAGAGGTCCCCCTTTTCCCTCTAGAAGAATCAGGAGTCCAGATGGCCTCCACTCCACCTGTAACTGCATTACTTGGATTTCTGGGCAGAGTTCACACACTCGCTCTGCTCTCCTATGCCAAGAGAAGGCCGCAGGCAGCGCAGCCCTGTCCTCATAACCTGTGGCAGCGTGTCTCCCACAAACACGCACAAACCCGCGGGTCACAGCGGAGCGGCCCATCCTGTGCTCACCGGTGGGCGCCTAAGTTGATGCAGCTGATGCCCAGATTGTAGCGAGAGCGGATATATCCCGGCTGGAGCTCCAGTGCCCGGCGATACGCGGCCACAGCTTCTTCGCTCCGATTCCCATTGGCCAGGGTGGCACCCAGCTTGTTCCACAGAAGGTGGTCCTGGAGGAAGGGGCACAGAGAAAGGGCTGAGATTAACTGGATCTCTTCAAGCTCCAGGCCAACCCCTCCTTCCCCATATGTCTGTCTTATTCCTCCACTCCAAATATGCACCTCTTGTACATGCAACATCTCCACCTAAACCTTCACCCATAAACCTCCCAGTGCCTCCAGCAGCCTCAGTCTACCCCTTTCTTACATTGGGGCGCACACTGAGTGCGGCACTGAAGCAATCCACAGCCTTCTCGTACTCGCCGCTGAGGTTGAAAAGGACACCCAGGCCACACTGGACATCAGGATCCACAGTCGAGGGGTTGCTGCGCACAGCTGCTAAGAACAGCTCTTTCACCTCCATGAACAGCGAGCTGGAAAAGCACAGAACAGGATACTGGCGTACTGTGGAGAGAGTCGGCCTTGGGTTGCTCACTCTGCTCCTGCCTGGACCAGTCTGAGCCCTCCAAGAAGCCTTTCAGCCGAAGGCTGGAATTTGTAACCATAACTCACTCAGAGAGCAGGGAACTCAGGACACGCTTGGAAGGCCCCAGGTTTGTCCCTGAGACACTCTCCTCTGGTTCCTTGTTCAGCAGGTGGGCATAGTCCGGTTTATGGCGCAGCCAGTCCCGCAGGGTCTCACACGCCTGCTTCTGCAGGGACTCGTTGGTGAAGCTGACTGCTAAAGCCATAAGTGCTGTGAGGTTCCCAGGCTGCAGCTCCAGGCACCTGCAGGGCAAAGAAAGAGAAGTGCATGCAGCATTAAATCAGTGTAGGAGACACCCAGACAAAGGAGGCAACACAATCAAGACAGAGCACCCCATGACAAGCATATGGTCCTTGTGGCACTACACACCCAACAAGGAGCCACGCTCAGCAGCTCTGCTGCAACACTCACTGTCTGAGGGCGCTGATCGCCAAAAGCTCCTGCTCATTCTCTGCTTGGGTGGTTCCCAGATATTGCCAGGCCTGGGGAAGACAAAGACATACAAAGTCAGACTTACAGAGGAAAAAAACAGCCAATAAGCCACAAACACAGAGATTAAATCCGGTATATTATCCTGCACAGTTTTAGAGTGGGATCAAATAGACCAAAGTATACACATTAGCTACAGGTGTAAATTCCTCTCAAAAAACAGGCAGATGTCATGGCACACAAGTCCTCAAAGACAGTAAAATTGGCATTGCTATAGTGATCAGAAGTGAATGTCTACCTGGAAATCTATCACAAAGCAACTCTTGGTAGTTTTACACTTTTAGATCACAGAATCTCCACTTTTAACTTCTAACTGTGGTCAAACTGCAGAGGAAGGAGGAAAATGCAGATCTCCTATTTCCCAAGAACAAAATGGCATAGCAGCAGTGCTAATAATGAGAACCCTGAGGCAGGCAGCTGTATGCACTTGTACAGTGGTCCACTAGCAAGCAGTAACCTTGGAGAGTTGACTTTCAGACCTGAAAGTAGAAGCACTGTTAATTTTACTGAATTTCCAATCATCATGACACCAGTACATGAAAATGACTTCCACCTCCAAGCAGCTGATATAAGGAACATTTAACTAGGCACTAAATCCAAAGTATCTGTTCACTTTACGTTGACAGCCACACTCCTGGCTCCAAAATAGGCTAGATAGTTGGTGGGACTGTCAGCATTATGTACCTGCTTTTGAATGTAAGTCACAAAATGGGGTATCCAGTGCCTAAAGGAAGGAAATTATTTCATTAGCAAAGACAAAGAAACCCTGCAGAAGACAATCTACTCCCCTGAATCTCTCGTGCCTCACCATACATAGCCAGCTACAATTCAAGCAGAGCTGACCAGTGATAACTGCAGTGTTCTGCCAGCAGAAGAGCTGATGAGATTCAAGGTAAAGCTGTGACTTGGACCAAAGCAAACATGACATTTCCTTCAGAGCAATTGTTCATGTCTATTTGATCACTGTACCATTTGTGAAGTCTTGACTTCTCCTGTACTTTTTGCAGTCACAGTAGAAGAATTCAGAATGTTTTTATACAGCTAGCCAGAATTGGCCCAGGATTTCTTCCCTGGAGAATTCAGAATGTTTCCAATACAGCTAGTCAGAAATGGCCCAAGATTTCTTCTCCTAAGGTTTCAACTACCTCTCCATCATGCTCAGCCTGCAGCCTACACTGCCTATGAGAAAAAAACAACAGCTGTAGAAGGGCATTAACACCTCCTGACCACTTTAAAGCTAAAGCAGATCTTCAAACCTTCTGCTTACTTTCCACGTATTACCAGTACCCTAGAAAGTTAGATGGCTATTCCCAGAAGCTAAGAACCTCTGTTTCAAAACATCACTCACATTTATGTCTCAGGGTAATCAAATTATGTATGTCCAGTCATATATAAGTAGCAGGGCTTGAACAAGACATGCTGAAAATTCAGCAGCCCTGGATCCTCAAGGCAGGCACTCCAGAAAGGCACCACCATGAGTGTATTTGCATTCTTCCCGAGAATATTCATGTCCTCTACCCCTGGAAAAAGGCACACAGGCTATTCCATTTCTCAATTCATCCTGCAGAAGCTGAAATGATTTATGGAAAAAAGTATTCACTTAACAAGCAGCTGGAACTCTGTCTTCAGAGTAAAAATCCTTCTTTGGCCCACAACTTCAATTAAGACTGTGAAAACACCCAACCCTTTTGGGTCACATCTTTTCCTAGCACCTAGATGAAAGACTTAGTCAGAACCGCAGTCTAATGAGCTTCTCAGAATTAGATTTTAATACAGATACAGAAAGCACTGATCCACCATAAGCTCCTCCAAACTTACAATGCCAATAAAGACTTTCACAGAAGTAACTTGAGAGATGAGAACTCCTTGCCTTGGCTCCATGCACAGTCTCATGTGCTCCAAAGACTTTACACAGCTCTGGGCCAGACGACTTTGTGCTTCCTGTAACTGACCTTAAGTCAGAAACCTCCTCCCTCAGAGGCTCCCTGAGGATTCACACACATCAGCTACAAACCCAGAGCCGCAAAATAATGAGGTGTTTTCATACACCCTGCACAGGTCCTAACACTGACAGGAGTTTTCTACACCCGCCCTACAGCTCAGCCCGTTATCTCTGCTGCCACTCACCTCCATGTGATCTGGCTTCTGTTGCACTGCAGCCTCAAAGAGCAGGACAGCATTGGGGAGGTCACCTTCCTCCAAGCGCTTCCGCCCCTCTTCAAATGCATCCGGGTGATCCCTCATGGGATTGTCTTCCTCGAACTGGTAGCCCTAGCAGGACAGACAGACACACATGGGCTAAAGCTAGGAGACAGGCTTAGGGAGAAGAGCACTCTCTACAGCACAGCACAGTCTAGTCTTGCTGCATCAGAATGCTCAAGCTGCAGACTAGCCAGCATCTCATGCTCATTGCTAATTTGTAGCAGACCAGAGAACAAGGGTGGTTCTTCTTGTCTGCTCTGTGCTGAAAAATCCCTCAAACCCGACCTGGAATAAGTTGCTAGAGACAAAACACTTAGTATGGATCTTATTAGCTTGGAGGGGAATGGGAAAGAGGGGCAGGGATGGGGCCAGGGGAGACAACACTTGAACTCATTGCAAAGAACCCCTGAATTCACTGGTATTTGGTGCTGGACAAGAACCAGACAGCATTTCCAGACAAGCCCAAGTGAAAACATTATTTAACCCCTAGCTGATCTGGGACAAGGGTGTAAGTGATAGCAAAGAATCAGTGTGAGAAGGAATCCCAGCAGCATGTGGGGTCTGTGGAGCTCAGAGCAAGGCAGACACACTGCCAGTCTCCCCAGGGAAATCCACCACAGTGCTAGGGCTGAGAAACCCTGTTCTCCCCTACCTTGTCATATGATGAGGAGTTGAGGTCTTCATATTCAGAGAGCCAAGGGTGAGCCTCTGCATCTCTCTTGGCCATCTCCTCACATTCTGCCTGGAGTTTGTCCCAGAACTCCACATCTGACTGAAGGGAGAACAAAGTGTGACTGGAGTACCTCAGCCATAAACGCAGGTCTATAGACATGCCAGACAACTCCCTCCTAAATGTTTCCAGCCCTCCTCAGAGCATGCAAAGGAGAGAGGTAACCCTACCATAGGCTCTCAGTTGGCACCCCAGCCCTCCTTCTCAGCCAGCTTTACCTCCACAGCAGCCTTTGCCTGCTCAAATTCCGTATCAAGAGTTGACATGTTCCCAGATCGCGCAAATTGATCCACCCAGGCATCGGATGCCCCCTGGGAGTTTGGAAACAGAAACACACCTTTCTTTTTAGAATTTGGCAACCTCAGGGCACATCCCAAAACAGCAGGAGGGTCTGTAATGGCCCTTCCTCCCCATCAGGAAGAACTGATGGCCTATGAAGTGGAAACGAATTCATCTGAATCTCCTCTTCCTCACAGATGCTGTGGGAGATGAGAAAACTCAAACTGTCCAAATACATTCCCAGCTTCTGGCTAGACTCTGCTAAGAGCCCAACAGCCCCTCCCTTGTCTCCCTCAGCATTGCTGAGAGCTGGACTTGCCATTTTCCTTTGCTCCCAGACTGTGCACTGTGGTAAAATGCTTTCTCCCTTCAGAGCATACAGGCCTGGGGCTCCTACCTGCTGCTGTATAAACTCAGCTGCCCATTGCTCTGCCTGATCTTGGTCTCTGTGGGTCACCTGATTAGCTTCGATCGATACCCTCCCATCTCCGATCTGGCGGACAAACTTTAGGAACTGCGGCAGAGAAACGAAACAAGGGTGGAGCTGGGCAGGTGCTGTGCCCACAAGCCCTCAGCCCATGCCCCCCTCCTTCACTAAGAGGGCTTCTCTCTGCAGGGCGAGCACGAAAGGCCCAGAAAGGTGGGAAGGACCAGACTTCACAAGAGTGGAGATGGATAATATCTAAAGTGGATTGTAGGGTTCAACTCCCAGGAATCAGGGAACAAATGGAAACATGGGACAACGGGAGGCTTTATTCCTTTACACTATCTTCACCCTTCTCAATTCCCCACACCCTTTATTCACAGTAATATAATTACTACTCATTATGTAATTACTAATTCACAGGAATAATTCACCTCAGCCCCAGATTTCTCACCTCAGTATTCTTGAGTTTCGGATCATCCACTTTGGAAAGGAAATCAGTAACCGTTTTCTTAAGGTCATCCTCAGGTTGGTATTCCTCATACCTGTGTCCCAAGGCAGTAAAAGGGAAAGACACTCTGATACCAGGCAACAGCAGACTTTTTCACTCACAAGAGCTTACACAATGGGGCACACAACAGTATTGAGGGATACAACCCCTCCTCAAAGATTCTTGGCCTCTCCTAAGTGATTCAGTATCATTATTCATCTGTAAAAATTCAAACTTACTACTATGTTAGCTGTGCAAGTGACTAACACAAACAGCAGCTGAATTAAACAATTAGAGTCAGCACAGTTCTGCAGAGCAGTCTGGATTCCTTGCCAAGCTCACATGCCATCAGACATTTCAAGTTTTAGCACTACCAGAAACAAGGTCATACATCCAGGAACAAAGTAAGTAGGTCATGCCCACTGAAGAGGAAAACAGTGCCTTGGAAAAGCATCAGCTCTGCAGAGGATTGAGGGCTTACAGCAACGACACAACTCAATATGTCTTGTCTGGCTTACAGCAGGACAGGACCACTTCTAGGTGTTACCACTACATTCAGTCGGGGGAAGTCTTTGGAACTGGTGGCAACAACTCAGGAATGTCCATTATTTTCAGAAAGCTATCAGAGAAGGCAAGAGCCAGGTGCAACAAGAATCCAAAAATACAAAATTTTTGTAAGGAAAGATCTTAGAAGCCCAAATTGCTTGTGTGTGTTTTGCTTCTTTAACTGAAAAACTTGATTGTACTTGTACCTACAGAGAGATGATCCATCTTTCATCTACCACAAAAACACACATTAAAATAGTATGTAGAAGGCTGAACCTAGAAATACGTCAAGGAAAGGCTGGAAGTCTTTTGTGAGATAGGAAGAATTACATGATGAAAGTTTACAACTAGTAGAGTCTAGCAAAAAGCATCTGTTGCAGAAAAAAAAGTTTCTGAACTCACTCCTGAAGTTACTTTAAGGAGCTTTGCATCAGGCATGAGATTAAGTTAGCTTACATGATCAACATATCTTCCTGGAACTAGAGAACAGAAAAGCTACACTCACTTAAAAACTTCAGTTTGCAAGCATTGTTTCTGCCTTTCTCTGAAACCAAAGGCCTGAGAACACCAGTCGAAAGCATTCAGGCCACAGCAGATTTCTATCACCTTTCCAAACTTCACCCGCCCAAGTGCCTAGCAGCAACAGCTAGCCTTGAGAAGTCAGACTCACCATTTATCTGCCAAAGACTGATCTTCCGATTCCCCAAGCCACAGTTTCTCCTCTGACTGCTCTAGGTATTCTTCTGCCCACTTGGCAGGAGACACAGAGAGCGGATCTGCAAAGGAAGAACGGGGAGAAAAGTAAGACAGGCAGACCACCACACCTTTGTTTATGCTTGCTTCTTCTACCTTTGTTTATTCTGATCTAAAAATCAAGCCTTTGGTTCAGACAGTGAATTAATACAGATGCCACTGTGGTGACAATAAACTTATGATTTTCTACTTTAATATTGCAACTTATTCATCTGCTCCCTGTGGGCTACTATGTAGGTCAAGAAAATTAGCAATGCATTACAAGTCTCTGTCAAAAGCACAGCCTACAAGCATTAGGTTTTCATCAGAACTTTCTCAAAGACCTTTGTAACTTCTAATTTATATTCCCAGAAATGTAAAGAGTGAAGGTCAAAGAATGGAGCGACCCAGCTTTCTACAGTGGCTACTCCTGGAGAAGAAAATAGCATATTGAGATTCTTTTCCATAATTTCCAGATTAGGGCACGTATCATAACAGGACCCTATTCCAGACCCAGTTCTATACACAACACGGCGTGGCTTTTCAAATAAAGCTTAACCTTTGGGTCAGAAACACTCACTTTGCACATTTCCAGGCTGTAACATCCCTCTACCTTCATTCAACTGACACAAAATATTTGGCCACAGCACACTAAAGAGAATCTGCCTTCGTACCAAAGGCAAATTTAGCCTTCCAAGAGCGAATTAGAACACATGTAAGCAAGAAGCAGTACAAGGCCATCTCCAACTTGCATCAGTTTAATCATAATTTTTATAAAAGCGCTTTAAATAGCATGCTTCTCCTAAATTCCATAAGTAACCTAAGTTAACAACAAAAGATCCTTACACCTAAATAAAAGCTTCCACACCACATTGTTCATAATTTGACTTATTCATAACACCATCACAAAGCTGCTTTCCTACCCTCCACCCCATTAAGGCTGCTACAGACTGCTGGGCCCAAAGCGATTCTCCAATTTCACATTCAGTAGCTCTTCACTATACACAGGCATGTGACTGGACATCATCTTGACAGTAATTCCAAAAAAGGACACTTCACCTGTCACTTCAGCAATGAACTCCTGTGACCAGTCAGCCTCATTGTAATCTGAAGAGACATCACCAGCATTATCTGCTGCAGCCAAGAATTCCTGGGTCCAATTTTCAGACAGTGCCAGGGCTGCCACACCTGGAGCTACGTGAGGAAAAAAAAGACCAGAAGTGAGGACTGGGGCACTCAAAGGCATCATTTATGTGCTCCAGGCTAGCCCTTATCACCTCTGATCTTTCTCTTTGTTAGAATAAAATCACAGAAATATTTCACTTGGAAGGAGTCTCTGGAGGTTGCTGGAGCTCTCACAGCAGATTAACGTGAAAGTTAGAGATGAGGTTGTTCAGGACACTCATCAGGTAACTTCTGAATTTGTCCATGGCTGGCAATTCCCCAGCCTCCCTAGATAACTGTTCCAGTACTGAACTGCCTCCTCCAAGGGAAGAAATGTTTCCACATACCTAGTCAGTTCCCCTTTCCACAAATTGTGTCCATTATCCCTTGTCCTTCTCCTGACTACTGCTGTGAAGATCCTGACCATGGCTGCTAAAGACAGAAACAAAACACTCCACCCCCTGCCCCTCAGACTCGTCTTCCCCAGGTTAAAACGTCCAGTTCCCCCAGCCTTTCCTCTTACAACATGGATTCCTATCCCTGGATATTTTATCAATCTCCGATGAACTTGTTCCAGTAGACCAGTGTACTGGGAAGCCCAAATCCAGAAACAATGCTCCAGATACAATCTCAGAAGAGCTCAACAGATAGGAAACACCCTACTAGAAGCTTAACCATAACATCAAGATCTTTTCCAGCTCTGCACCTACTTCAGCTCCCCTCACCTCGCTGAGGGGCCTGTCGGAAGCTTGACTGTTCGATCTCTTGCATCTCAGCCAACAGGTCATCCATCTTAAAGGTCTGGGGTGCACGGGACAGCAAAGGGGCATTCTGAGCTTGCAGAAACTCTCCAACCAGCTGCCAAAGACAGAGGTGGATTACAAACATTGCACAGAAGATGAACAGGCAGAACCATAGAGTGTGAAAGAAGGGCTTGTCAGAAGAAAATATTAGCATCAGGTAAGGGGTAAAATAACAAACAGTGTCGATGAGAAAAGCTTTAAGAAGATTAATCAAAAGCTATAAGGAGAGGAATCAATCTGTTCTTACCTCATCTTCGGTGGCTACTCCCAGTGGTTTGGATACCTGCATGGAATAGTGGGCAATAATGTCAACAGTTTTAATCCCATGCCCCTCTCTACACACACACACACACACACACACACGGAGTGACCCAATTAGATTGTATCTTCCTCTTCCTTGAGCTTAGGCTGTCAACATTTTCTTGCGCTAGCTGCGTGCTACAGGAGCAGAAACACTTTGAGGGATCCTGTCCAACCCCCTCCCACTACTGTCTGGCTTAGGGCCTGTGACAGCAAGGCACACAGCTCACCACAGCCACCAACATCCCCTGAGTGCCCACAAACACGCCCTCACCCCACAACCCTGCTTCGGGTGACCCCTGGGCCTTTTTCCAGAAAGAAACACACCGCCACACCAGCTGCACCGAGAGCCCTCCGCCCGAGCTGGCCGACCCCGGCAGGACCCAGAGGCAGCCCAGCAAGCAGAGCAATACTCACGGCTGCGGCTTCGGGCGCCCCGGGGGGCCAGGCCAGAGGGCCCTGCAGTCCTTCCTGCCGCAGGGCCTTGTCCTGGGTGAAGTGCCCCGCCAGCTTCATCAGGGGGTTGGAGCCCCCGCACTCCGGCTCCACCAGCTCCCTCATGGCCATGGCGCCGAGCACGGAGGGAGAGAGGGTCGGCGCCGAACCCCGCCGCGCCTGCACCTGGCGCCGGGGCGACACAGACAGCGGGTGAGCGCCGGGCGGAGCGACCGNGGGGCCAGCCTTAAAGGGACAGGCGCCGGAGCGCCTTAAAGGGACTGGGTGCCAGCGTCGCCCGGGTCGCCGCCCGGGTCGCCGCCCGCCGCCGGAACCCGTCCCCGCGGTGGCTGCACGGCCGGCGGCCTCGCCGCGCACTGCTCCCGCAGCTTCGGAGCCGGCTCCCGAGGGGTGTGCCCCTCTGCTGGCCGTGGAACGGTGTGTATGTGTGTATGGTATGTACCATACACATCCCATTGTATTTGCAAATATACATAAACATTATTTTTTTTCAACGAGATGTGTACGGTATGTATATATATTTGTATGTATATGCAAGAGATACATACATGTATGGACCATACACAGCTCGTTATATTTGTGCATATACATAAATATATATATACATATATATATTCAACGAGATGTATATGGTACATATGCGTAGATGAGCGTATACTGTATCAGTACACATTTGTTCAGCTGATGGACTGATATTTTACTGTTTGCTCTGGGGTCACTAAAATGTTGCAGCTGGCAGCCACAGGTTGAGAAAACTTAGCTGAAAAGTATGTGATACCTTCAGATAAGCCATAGAAATGTCAAGTCCTTCCCAGCCTTCATCCTTCTATATTCATGGTTCCAAAGGACAAACCACCTGGAAAATCAGAGGTCATTTGTGTGTAGCCTCTAAAAGAGTGGGAAAAGCACCAAGAGGGGGTTGCACGATGTATGCTGCTTCCCGTGACATTAGGTTGCTAGAAATAAATTGGTTTTAGAATCAAATCCCATCTTCTTCTTTTCAAAGAAATAGGCTCCTCTGCAGGGTCCTCTCCAGATTTGTCAGGTTCACTTCATCTGTCCAAAATGTGGCATCTGGTGCGGTTTTAGACACAATTCTTTGTCAGTAGGTCTTCCTGCCTGCTCTCCTTACAGCTTTGAAATGCGTGTGGCATCTACAGCCAGTTCTGTGCTAGCAAGTAGTATGTATGGCTCAACACGAGCAAGCGTTTAAAGTTATAAGAATTGGGGCTGGAAATACAACACCCACACCAAACATGCTTGGGGAGCTTTACTTTGGACTATGTCTTCCTTGGTGTCATCAAGGCACACCTGTTAGTGGTGGACGTGCCCTATGTGCAGTTTAGCACCACCAAAAAGGAATCTCATTTGCACACCAAGGCTGTCCTGCAGGACAAACCCCAGCCCAGCAAGCAGGGATTACTGGGAGATTCATTTTGAAAGCACACTTCTGGCATCCTGGAAGGTTAAAATAAGACTCACCTGCTATTTACCAAATGCCAGTCCTATGTATGCTCAGTGTGATCAAGGGTTAGCAAGAGCACTTGAAGCGAGAGGGATGGAGAATGCTGTGGGGCAGAATCCCAAATTACTTTCAACAAGAAGAGATGGGCAAGAGATGGGCTGCTCCTAAGTAAAACCAATAGACCACACAAAGACATGGAGAAGGGGAGTGTGGGCATTGAGATAAGGCATGGACAGAAATCCAAAAGCCATCATAGACTGAGCAGGGAGGAAGTCATGAAGTAGTTTTGATTTGTAAATATTTGCAACAAGGTTTTGGGGTATGCCCATGATACCAGCTTGGCCTTCTGGTTCAGGACAGGGATAGGGAAACACTGCTCTACAAAAAAACCCCCGACAGCCTTTCTTTGGAAGGGCTGGATGGCCCTTTATCTCTGAGAGTCCCAAAAGGCTTTGATGCAACTGGAAGGACCAGAAGTGACAGTGGTGGCAGAGCATCCAGGACAACCACAGCTATAGTTGTTGGTGGATAAGTATCCTGCTGAAGCCACAACTATTTCTGCTTGCAGGCAGAAAGCAAAGGGCCTGATCTAAAGTCAACAGGAAAAGAAGCAGAGTCAATGCACCCCTGCAAGTGATGTGTAAACAATTTGGCAGCAAGAACTAAAACATCGGGGGGCCCCAATAACTCTTGGAGAGATGAGAGAAGCAAATAGTACAGCTCCTGGAAAGGCTGTTCTAGGCTCTGCATCCTTCAGCTGTTCTCAATACCAATACTCTGCTGAAGGTCCTGGGCCTGATGGAAACCAGTGACAAAATGGAGGTCTCTGTCTAACTATTCCCCACCTAACTTTGTGAAATTCATTATTTCTTTCAAAGTGCAAAACATAGCACATGCTTTTATTAAATGGTGTTCTACACTTTCAGGCTATTTCTCCCATTGATCAAGATAATTTGTATATTAATTTTCTCTACCAAATCCTTTGCAACCCTCTCAGGTTAATGTTGCCTGCAAATTTTAATAGACACAATTTTCTGGTCCACTGTATAAATTACTGAAAAAAAAACTCCACTAATAGCACACCGAAAACAACTCTGCAGGACTCCTTGATAATTCCTTCCAGATAGACAGCATAGCATCAAAAACTAATCTTGGAATTTTCCAATCAGCATCAGACTCTCCCAACAGTGATTTCAGTAGATCCAGTTTCCCAGGTTTCCTAATGTGCTTGTTAGACTGTCAGATGAAACAGAGTAAAAATCCTGCTGAAATAAAAAGTTTAATCTATTGTTACTTCCTTGACCACAAGGACAAGTCTGCCATGAAAGACTGGTTTAACCTGATTTCTTCTTTTTGCAAATGGAAGACGTGAGTTGTCTGCATAATGTTTATTTGTTCCTGTGTCACAGGGGAAGGCAGTAAAATGATGCTGGCTGGCCAGTAATTAATCACATTTTCTTTTTTTAAATGGCCAATATATTTGGCCTTTTCCAGTCTTCTGTACCTCTCCATTGTCTAGATATCTCAAAGATAATGGCCAGTGGGCCATTCTCCAGTTCTCCAGCCATCACAGGATGAAGTTCATCAGCCCTAATTGGTCTGAAAACCTTGACTTTGCCTAAGTGCTTAGAAATCTAGAAAGACTTTTTCCCCACATGCAACTGGTGCTATTTACGATATGCACCTAGCCACCACCACAGTGAAGACAAGTGAAAAATGCTTGGAGCTTCTAGGTATCTTTGACCAGTTTCCAATTTCACTGACCAGAAAACCAGTCTTTTTGCTGGTCTTCCCCTCATTGCCCAGGTAGTGACAGGCACTATTGATAAGCTGATAGTTCTGTTATTTTCCACCACACATAAGGTACTCATTTCCTTTTCAAAGTATCTTTGTGCTTAATTGGACTCTGTTGCCATGTCTCCCTTAATTCCTTCTCCTCCAGACTAAAAGCTGCAATTTTTTTTCAATCCTTCCGCTTCAGTGGCCAAGGTAGTTATTCCCCTCTGTGGATTCACTTCCCACATTTGTCTCTGATGTAGCAGTGTGGTACCCAAACTGGACACTCAGTCCTGTGTCACTCAGTGCTGTGAGTGAAGTCACAGCAGTACAGAGCTGTTCTGACAGCTCGTTTCATCTGACCTACAGGCTATCCTCTGAAACACATAAACTGATCTGATGTGTGCCTTTTTGGCAACAGCATCATGTTGATGTACATTCTGCTTTTTTAAAGGAAGATTATATTCAATGAACTCTGATGCGATCTGAAACCGTGCATTTGAAAAAGCAACAGAGAATCTTTTGTCCCTGAATGTTCCCTGTCTTTCTCACACTGATCCTCCAAACTTCAAAGTCACGGGTCTAATTTATTCAGAGGGTTGGGGGTTTTTTGTGGAGAGCATTGTCCCGTTTTCATATGAACCCAAACATCCGAAGAAGCATCTGTGGTCCCATGAGCGAGGACGAGCATCAGGAACCATTTAGCTTTGCTCTTGGATCCATCGCTTTCCCGTGGTCAAAAAAAAATCAGTTTGCCTTGGCTCCCCTACTTGCAAAACAAAGAGGAGTTTGTTTAAGTTTGGGGGTCGGTTTGGAGGCTCGGGGGGGGTTGTTCGTTTGTTTTCTATGGAAGAGCCTTGAGAGGCCGGGCCAAAAGAGCTGCGTGGATTATCTATCACCCGTACATCTGCACGGAGGAAGCCTCGCTGCCCTCGCAGCGCCCCGCCCGC
>VZSE01008182.1:649823-672989 GCA_013398275.1 Promerops cafer | reverse complement strand
GGGGCAGAGCAGCCCCCGCCGTCCTGGGCCGCGCGGTCGCGGCTGTGCCGGTCCGGATCGGGGCTCGGCGCCGTGGAGCGGCCCCGCGGCGCCGCGGGGAATGTCTGGCTGCGCGGCTTGGGAAGACGGAGAGCCTCCCTGTGGGACATGGAGTTTCACCCAGCCGGAGCTTGCCCAGGATGCGGGGCAAGGGAAGCGGGGTGCTGGACGAGAGGCGCCACGAGGCCTCTTCAGCGGGGCAAATGGGGCATCCATGTGTTCGGGAGGGCGGCCAGCTCTCTCCATCAGCGCATGGCTGAGATTCCTCTGTGACTTTTCTGGCTTTAAATGGTGCGGCTGATTCTGGTGAGTCAGGTGTTCGGATCCCAGCGGTGCCTCTCTGCATTAGAAGCGTGCCCCTGAGCAAGTAATTTGTCCCGTGGCGTTTCCCCCTTCCTCTCTTTAAAGTCTCAAAACAATGAGCTTCAGGTGTCCTAAAGCAGAAGATAATGTGGTCCTCTGGACTTTGCCGAGTAACTGCAGCCACCTAATCCTTTTCCAAGTCCCACCAACCCGATGGAGTCCGTGTGACAGCGAGGCCTGTGATACAGCATGTACAATAAGGCACATAATTTAATTGCTTTTAATTAGTAGATTCCCAGTTTCCTGCAGCTAATGCAGTTCTTGTGCTATGTCAATCTTTGCATATGTGTACTTGTCCTCTCTGTTCCCATTGTTATTTTGGATATGTTATTCCCTTTTATTAATTGATCCTTTGAACTATGTAATCATTGCATCTTACACTTTCTTAATACATTTTTCTTTCTTAGCGTTCTTCTTAAGCTTTTCTTCATCTTTTTCCATCATGGTTCATGAAAAACTGAGAGTTTGGCTAGTGACAAGAATGTCACTAGTGGGAACTTTGTCAGTCTGCATCTAGTCCTCATCCATTAAGCAATACCCCCGAATTACAGCTAATTAAAACCCTGAGGATAATAATGTGAATAAGAGATGAATGAGAAGTTCAGTTTATTGCTGCACTGTATTTAGTATTACTGATTTATTTAATTAAATAAAACAGGGTCTCATTCATGAAGGAGCAGTTCTCCACTTTATCTTCCAGTATAAGAACTGGGGACCAGCCAAAAACACTTCTGAGAGGTGTGTTCAGAACTAATGCTTCAACATAGTTCTTCCCACGGTGTGCAGTTAAACTGTGGAACTCCTGGCCACAGGATAGTAGAAGGTAAAGGCTTCTTATGTGTCCAGGAAGCATTTTAAAAAGATGAATGAAAAATAATGTGTTGAAGGCTACTAAAAGCCAGGCAACATTTCTGGCTGAGGAAATCCCTGAAATGAAAATTGTGGGGAGCTGGGAGAGTGTTCTGGAGGTATTTCTCCTTCTCCTCTGTAGGTGACCTTTATTTGTCTGTGTCCTAGGCAGAAACCTGGTTCAGCTGCAGGTTTGTCTGATCCAGCATTGCTATTCTTAAATGAAGACATTCAAGCCATCTTAATTTTTGGCTAGCCTAAGTAAGAGCTAACATGAATTACTAGTAAACCTTGTCAGCTCTGTGCATGTGCTTATACACTTTTTAGATAATTTAAAAAATGTTAACAGTGTCTTTTGTATTTCTCAACTAATGCTTTTTTTCTGTCACCTCAAACTTGCCGACAAAGTTTAAAATATGAAAGCAAGATCTAGAGGCAAGTACCATTTTCTAAGGTAAAATTACCCACCTTCTTCAATTAGCACTTTTTGCCACGGCTGTGCTCTGAGAGTACATGTTGTACTCATTTTCAACTGCTGCTCTTCATCCTATTTTGCAGAAATTGCTTTAGTTCCTGCTTCTACAGTAATGACACATAATTTTCCATTTCTCCTGAAACAAGCATTTTGCAGACCTATGTCTTTCATAGAGTGTAAGCTGCTGTATCATCATGTAATGCATGGTAATACAGCACAGTTGAGATTTCTTCTAGTTTTGAACAACTGGTACACCTCACTTCCTTAGCTTTAATTAAGAGGTGTTCTTTTTTCCTCTTTAGTCTTGACATTGAGGCACAGTCGCTCATAGTGGCCCTTCACCTCACATTCTCTTTCTGCTGATTAAATGGCCACTATGCTAAGGACTAACAATTTCTTTAATTGTTATTGTTGCTTTTATAATACTTTTTTAATTATCTGTATGCATCAGTAGCTTCAGGAACATGACCTCAGGAAACTTTTATATATACTGGAAGCGCGTGTTCAAACTCAGATCCTGACCATTGCAGGTGGGGACTTCTTGAAGAAATTAGATATTAAGAGAACATTACATAAACTTTTGCTTCCTTATGCACTCTTAGAGAGAAGAATTATTAGTATACCAAGCAATTGCTTCTCTCAATGTTTTCCTGATGTATTGTTTGCAGAGCTTTTAGATAAGGAGTTGAAACTGCCCTATTCAGACCTTTTAGACCTTGATCTGTCACCACTGTACTCAATCTTCTCCTGAACTGGAGACTGTACTTCTGGTCAAAGAAACAACAGGCGTGTAAGTCTAGAGCTTGTATAAGACAAATTAAGAGAATCTATGGTAAAGAACAGGACTGTTGGACCCCTAAGTGAATATGATCTGTATGGGAAGAATCAACGTGGCCTTTGTAAAAGGAGACCATGCCTCATACAACTCTGGGTTGCTACGTAGGCTGTGTCTTGGTGTCTGTGCTTGATCAGCTTGTTCACCCAGAGAACCTGAGTTAGGGTGTTCACTGCTTTGCCGAGTGTTGTCTTCTGAGCTGGAGCTAAATTCAGGAGTCAGAATGTTGCCAGACTCCCACCACTCATCGTACACCTCCTGAGGGAAATTGCTGCTGATGGACTGCTCTGCAAGTCGTCACCACCGCTGTGTACATCTGCCAAGGGCTGGACAAAGCAACATGAGAGTTATGGAATAGCATAGCTAGTTGCTGGCATCATTAGCTGCATAACCTCCTAGCTGCCATATCTTCAACTCTTGGATGTCAGTGCAATAGGCATCCAGGCCTCTCTCTTTTTTTCTTTTTTTTTTTTTACCCCCCTTCCTGTTGGCAATGATAATGAAGCCCTAGGAGCAAAGGCTGTGAGAATACTGTATGCGTTCACTGAGCTGTACAGACTTTTTCAAAATAATTCTTCAGAACTCTCACTATTTGCTGTCCTGCACTGTCATATGTAATTCTGATGATATACCTGACTCTTCCCTGATACCTTGTAGTTCTTTGGTTGTCTTTTCTTTCTTTGGAGCAGAGCGAGCTTTTTATTAAGCCTCCATCTCTTGAGAAACAAAGCAACTTTGGCTGTAGCGGATGTGAATGATCATCCATGTGTCAAACCCTCTTGCATGGCTTGCATGCAAATTCATCTCAAAATGGTCTTTTGGGTACTGAGCATCCTCTAGAAGAGCAGAGTTATCAGTTGAAGGATTTAGAAGGGTAGAAGCAGAGAAGCAAATGTCTCAGTTCTGACTTGTCCCTGGGTGGTGGAAAGGAAAAAAGGGGATATGTGTCCTTTCAGCATTCCTGCAGTGTGACGAGACCCATTGATGGAGATGGCTCATGAGTTCCAAAAATAGGTTCTGCCTGCTGAAGGTCAGGGTCCTCTTTCATTAAGCAAGCCAGGCTTGGAGAGAGACTGGCTGTTGGCAGAAAATACAGATCTTGCTTACAGGGCCTTGCAGATGTGCATCTGATGTAATTATGGATTAAAAACATGGGCAGGCTGAGAGGTGGGAGAGTTCTGTGCTGCCCCTCCGTGAGCTGGTGCATCTGTGGCAAGGTGTGGACCACAGTGCCTGGGGACCTCAGCAGAAGGCTTTGCAGTGAGGGTGGGCAGCAGAAATGTTTGCTCTGGGAGACTGCTAAGTCCCCATGGACTTGGGACTCTTTGTCTCAAATACTGAGTAAGGTTTCAGAGTGAGGCTGCCAGATGATGTCCCAAGCTGAGCTGTTGTGTTAATCAGTGTCAGAGCAGGAGGTCATGTGTGACACAGGCTGGGGTACCTAACCTCCTCTCCCCGAGGGGAGAAGTTGTGGACAAGCAGGGTCAGAATTATTGCTCTATTATGGCACAGAGGTCATTCTTAAATGTGCTGCTGTGCCCTAGATGTGGTGGCACAGCTGGAGCCATCCTGACCTGTCCCCTGGAAGTAGTGAAGACACGTCTGCAGTCATCCCAGCTGGCACTGCGGCCTCTGTGCCTCCCAGAGATACAGCTGCCAGGGATGAGTGTGAGGCTGATGAATCCCACCCCACCATCTCCAGGAGTGCTCAAGTTATTGAGGTGAGTAGGACAGGGCAGTGTGTCTGTTAGCACCAGGGAGGTGATGGTTTGGCCATCAGGGGGAGGGTGTGAGGGGAGAGAGAGAGTTGAGCTGAGGCTCTGGAGGCCACAAGTGCAACAGAAAGTTTGATCAGAGCACAGGTACATCTGCTTCTCACTAGTGATCTGTGCTCTGCAAGGCAGGTTAGGGGACTGTGAGAAATTTCTCAGCTGGCGGTTTGATCAGACCCAGAGGGATGGCATTGTCAAGAATAGGATGCAATGACTAGGGAAAAGTGTCCCTGCCCACAGCAGGGTAGCTGGAACTACAGGATCTTTAAGGTCATTTCCAACCCAAGCAGTTCCATGACTGTATTACTGAAGGAGAGAGGAGAAGTGATTGGAGAGGAAATGAGAGCAGGGCAGAAAAAGGATAACATGGGAGGTGAGGTGAGGGTACTACAAGAAATACTGAAGAACAAAGAAGGAGGAGGAACAGGAGAGCCCCCAGCTTAGTTATTCTGCTGATTTCTCTGTTCATTTCCTTCTGTAGGGCCATCCTTGAGAAGGAAGGCAAACGGTCCCTGTTCCGAGGTCTGGGTCCAAACCTCGTTGGGGTTGCTCCTTCCCGGTGAGTGCTGCTCCATGACAGTGCCTCATGTTGTACACTTTTTAAGGGACCTGTGTCATAACTTGCTCCACTTTCTGAAAGCAGTCTGGGGCTTGTGCTCACGTGCCACAGGACCCTTTCACACAGACATCTTCTGGAGCTTCTGATCATAGTGTTAAGATGATTGCTGGGGGCCAGGTGTAAATGGTATCTGATGTCACGTTAGACAAAGCTGTGATGGGAGTAAGAAAAGTTGAAGTGAGACCAAACAGTAGTGTCTCTACTCCTCACAGGGGAGCTGTAACCTCTTCTGTATATTTTTCCAAGCAGGGCTATATATTTTGCTGCCTATTCTGCTGCTAAGGAGAGGCTTAATACGGTCCTGGTACCAGAGTCCAAGAAAGTACACATATTAGCAGCAGCCTGTGCAGGTGAGCCTTTTCTGTCTCAAATCAAAGCCAAGAGGTCCTTCTGTCTGGAAATGCCTATGTGTTTCATTCCTTCTCCATTGCTGCTCTGAAGTTTTCTCCCTCCACATGTGGAGAAGTGAGTTCCTTGGGTAACCAAAATGTTTTCTCACTTGTGATTCTTCTTAGGGTCATTTCTTGAAGTCTAGTCTTTACCCCTTCAGCTGCTATCATGAGCCCTATTCTGCTGTGAGAGGGAGAAGGCAGTGTGTAATTTAGACCACTCACAGAACCATTTTTCTTGATATATCCCAGTTCTCTAACAAAATCCTCCACTCTAGCAAAATTAGCATGCTGTTTCCTGCCTCTTTGTAACACCCGGGCTTGTAGTAGGATTTTGTTAGAGGCAGAGGAGCTAATTACCACTAGACAAAGGCTGGAATAGGGGAGGAGGAGAATCACATAGTCTGCCCTAAATATCTCATCTCAAGGTCATTCTCAAATTGCAAATGCCTGCAGCTTGCCAAGCAGAGCTCAGAGAGCTGATAGATCAGCACCTCTTCACAAAGTGTCAGCGTGATCCTGGCACTCACAGCTGTCTTCCTCTTCTGTTCCCCAGGCATCAGCTCAGCCACACTCACCAACCCCATCTGGCTAGTGAAAACCAGGATGCAGCTGGAAGCCAGGTAAGGCAGGCCAGCAGTGCAGAGCCACTCTGTGTCACATTAGGATTGGTTTGGGGGGTGGCGGGTAGAGAGAGGTCTGTGATTTCTCATCAGAACATGGCAAGTCATAGGCTGGGCAAGAGGCTTATGGCTGTGTTCACTGTAGGTGGGGGTGCAGTATGCTGTCCTAACCCTCTCTCTTCTTTCCAGGGTGAAGGGGGAGATGGCCAGAAACGCTGTCCAGTGTGCCATGCACGTGTACCGCACCGAAGGCCTCCGTGGATTTTACCGTGGGATCACTGCCTCCTATGCTGGAGTGTCAGAGACCATCATACACTTTGTCATCTATGAAGCACTGAAACAGGAGCTGAGAAGCAGCCAGCATTCCCATTCCCCATCACTCACACTTCCACCAAACAACAGTGATTTCTTCGGACTAATGGGCGCTGCTGCTGTCTCCAAAACATGTGCTACGTGCATTGCATACCCACACGGTGAGTGGGTCCACTCTCCTTGCTTCTGTTCCCCTTGAGGGCAGATGCCATGCCTGTAGGATCCATCTGCTAATATGTGGCTTCCCTTCTTGTCTCTGCAGAGGTCATTCGGACACGGTTGCGAGAGGAAGGGTCACGGTACCGTTCCCTTACACAGACTCTGCAGCTCGTGGTCCGTGAAGAGGGACCCTTGGCTTTATACCGGGGGCTCCTGGCGCACCTGATCCGCCAGATCCCGAACGCGGCCATCATGATGGCTACCTACGAACTCATCGTACATTTGGCCTCTTCCACCTTGTAAGCTGTAGCACTTGGCTGAGGCTGCTGTGGAGGTACAGGGACATCGTGAGACCTGGTCTTTTGCAGGGCTCTGAGAAGTGGTGCTTTTTGTCACAGATCAGATCTGGGTCAGGCTTTCTCAGGACACAACGACTATTTTGTGCCAAGTTTTTTGCTCCAATATGCACAGTGTAGCTTTTTTTATCCCTCAGGAGACTTGAATTATTCCAGTGCTTCAAGATGTCAGGGCACTGGTTTGACAGTGCCTGTAGTGAACTCCCTTGATGAAAGAAAGGCATGGAACTTACTGGGAAGGAGACAAAGCAGAAAAGTGTAAGAGTGTCTTACCCCAGCATGTTCACTTCTTTTGGACCCAGCTATATGTGGGCACAGTTGGACATGAAGACAGGCTAGAGCTGAAACATCTGAGAGAACTGCAGCAGAGATCTTGTGCTGCAACCTTTGCCCTCACAGGGGCTCTTACACTCTCACCTACTGTACTGCCTTCTTGCCCCTAAGGAGGATTTCTCAACCTTGGTTGCCAACAAATTGCAGAATTTTCCTTTGGGTCCTTCACATGTTGCGGCCGTTGCCCCAGGATGTGTCAGGCAGCTGACAGCCCCTTTTTGTCTTGCAGGGTCTGAAAAACCAGACCAAGTAGGTCCAGGGAGGAAGCACAACCTGCTCTGAAGCACTATCCTAACAACTCATGCTACTGCTGGGCTCAGAGCCATGCTGTGCTACTGTCTGTTATGTTTCCATCCCCTCCATGCTCAGCAGAAAGAGGAAGATGCCTCCTTCCCCCAGAAGTGCTGGGGCTGTTCTACAAGCTGGAACCCCTGGTATAAAAAATACTCTATCATACTGATAAAGAAAGCAGATCAAGTGAGAAGATGGATGAAGCTAAGGAGATTTGGCCTGTTTCTGTTGATACACTAAGTGTATGGAAAGAGCCTTATTTATTTTATTTTCCTGTGTTCAAGAATTCAGTTTGCTGCATGTGCTGTATTTGCCTGCAACAGGCTTGAGTGCCTTCTGTTCCTTTGTGGGTCCCTAGCACTGAGTCCTGGGGAAGGCTACATTGTGTTTACAGAGTATTTTGATTCTCAAAAAGGCAGGGGGTAGGGTCATGAGTGATGTGTTTTTCTTGCTTCATCACATATGCTAAAAAATGTAACCCTTCCCTGAGATAAGGTAGTAATTTTAGTAAATACATGCTCTGGACAAGCTCCAGTTTCACATTAGAGGCTACACTATTTCTTTCCCTGGTTGTAGTGAAAAACTGCAGAAGTCCTGAATGTTTTATTTGAAATCCATTTATTTTAAAATCCACTTTGTTTCCTCATCTTTCTTACCTTCATTCATTTAGTATTAGGAGTATTGACAATTTTACAAAGCGACACAAAGCTGCAGTGGTTTGTTGGTTGTTTTTTTTTTTTTTTTTGCATGAAACGAGAATAAACCTCAAATGACAACATTGAAAAAATATACAATATATATATATAATATCTGGGGAGGGGTTGTGAGAAACCCCACTCTGAGCCCTATGGCTGGCTCTGCCTTTCAGACTTCCATTCGTTCCAACACCTGCATCCCAGTTTGAACCGTGCCACCATCATGTGTAAGTGCCCTAACACATGTTTCTGGAGAGCCAGATGGGGGGTCAAAAATGTGGGGAATGTCCACAATGAGAATGGCAGAAGATGAAGGAACATGGGAGGCAGAAGTGATCAGTGAGGGAGGAGCACATGTGTACACGGTGGGGGAGGAAAGAAGTTGAAAGTAAGACACCTCCTCCTTCCTGCCATGTGTTTTGTGGAGATCCACTGGTCGGGTGTTTTAAAGCTCCTAGTAGCGGTGAGAGACATCACTTTTGCGGATGATGTGCCGGTCATTCATGTCACTGCTGTCCGGGGAGTCGGGTGTCTCCGAGTCGGTGCTGTCGTCATCATCCTCCATGCCCTCGCCAGCTCGGCCCTCCACACTCCCTGCTGCCCTCTCCTGACAGCTCTGGTAGGACTGGGAAGGTGAGATACAGGGTAAGGGGAAGGGTCTGACACCCCAGCTGCCCGCCCAGCCCCGGCCCTAGTGGCTGCTCCTCACCTCCATGGGGTTGACGATGATGGTGAGGGCCGAGTCGTCCCAGAACATGTCGCTCTCTTTGCCTCCAGTGGTGGTGTGCCCCGACTCAGCAGCCCCAGGGACCTCTTGCCCCACTCCCCGCCGGTGCAGGGAGTGGATGCGCAGGATGCCGAGGATCACCATAAGTGCCAGGAAGCCCACGCACACCACGATGATGACAGTGGCAGCACTGGGGACCACTTTGAAGAAAGAAAGCGGGAAGTTGTGTCTAGAGTCTGTCACAGAAACATGCATTTCCAACCTGACATGCAGGAACTGAGATCTCTGGGCAGAGCTTGGGTTTTTGGTCTATGCAGGAACATAGCCTGACTTGTCAGTGCCCCTGGGCACAGGCAGTTCCTTGTGGTGTCAGCCTAGCCTGTAGACTCTGCACATCTTTATCTGCAGAATTCGCCAGAATATGTTGCACTGCATACATCTGTATCCTGCTCTTGGGAGGGAGAAATGTGCGCTGGGGACAGCCTCTAAGGGCTCGAGGATGATTTTCAGAGAGTGTGATTTCTGTGCAAGCAGTAGAGTAAGCAAGAAGCCAAAAGATGCCTTCGTTGCACATGGAGCAGATGTGAATGCTATGATGGACCTCTAATTAGTGCTGTGGCAAAAGCCTGGCTTCTCCACAGGAGAAAACCTGAAATTCATATAAGACCCTTAGCCCGACTCCTACGTTGTTTGTTTTAGGCCTGTAGACTGAGCCTTAGCTCTCCAGATAACCACCTTCCCTGCAAAATCTATCTAGGCCCTCCACAAATTTGTTTATGGTTCTGTTCAGCAGGGACAAGTTTGCTGCTGCCATCAGGCAGAGCTGGGGAAGAGAGAGGCAAAGGCTGGCACATGCACAGGCTGTCCCTGCAGTGCCAGCTGCAGGACTGGACCAGCTTCAGATCAGCTACTGCAGGAAGCTGCAGCAAAAGCTAGCTCAAAGGTGCCTTGCTTGTTCCCTATGACAGGGGACCAAAATGTCCGTAAAAGCTTTCACAGCCCAAGAGGAAACGACTGGAGTGTGGCCATGCCTGAGGAACAGGGCTACCAGCACAAACAAACATCTAGTCTAGCTTTCAGGCTTCTCTCTCCTTTGTTTTGGGGGCAAGAATTCTCCTCTTGTCTTTGTAGTGCCATCTCCTGTATTTTCCCGCCTTACTGACCACCACCTACTCCCATTTCTTTCTTCAGAGCAGTGGCAGTCTTGACTCACTTTTCTCTCCTGCTGTTGAAGCTTCTTTCTGAAATTACTTTACACAAGCCCACACAGCACCTTTGCAAGGTGCATGAATGAAGTCAGCTTACAGTTACTCTTTTTAGACCCTCTGAGGTATAGAATTCAATCTGCTTCTACATCAAGAAAATAACATCCCACAAGAGGAGGATTGTTGCAGCATGCTCTAAAATACCATTTGACAAAGAGTGCAGTCCACTGGCTAACGAGTGGAACAGGACAGGATAATGAGAACCTGATAATGGGTGCAGGGAGCCTGAGAGGAATCCTCCACTATAGCTTCTGCCAGGATATCAGAAAATCAGCATCCTGATCTAAAGGAATAAACCCAAAAGATAGTGTTACATACTTGGGTTGTTGTGGGTGCTTGCCAAACTGTGCCCAGACAGCTCTGCGGGTAAATGATGCCCTCGGTGCACAAACTGCTGGGAGCTCAAAATGTGGTTAGGATGAGCAGGCCGGTTCATGTTGTGGAGAACATTCACCTGCAGAAAGACCAGAGTGAGGGGACTCAACCCTGTGTCCATGGCACATTCTATGCATTCCCATGCACCATGTCCTCCCCACGCATGCAGAAGAATCCCTGTGTGCATGTATCAGTCTTGTACCTCGACAGTAAACTCATTGCTGGAGTAGCGTCCATTCATCTCAGTGCAGGACAGGTGAAACTTCCTTTCATAGAGGGCAGCACCGTGGTTGATGTGGTAGGAGACCTGGCGTAGGATCTCCTCGTAAACCGCAATGCTCTCCACGCCTGAGACAAGACGAGAGGGGTGGGATGAGGAAGCTCCTGCTCCAAAGTCACCTGGCATCCTAACCCTGCAGCAACTAGAGGCTACAGAGGGATCCAAGGCAATGCTGGGTTGATTAATTTTGGGAAGGGCTCAGAGGTGGAGCTGGCTGAGAAGGACCTGATGGAATCCCTGCTTGCATCACTAAAATACGTGGAAGGGAAGGAAGGACTGAGAGCAACAGCCCTGTTACATTCCAGAGAGTACAACACAAAAGTGTTGTACCAGTCCACAAGTTGTGGGATATGTTGTCCCTGTCATGTCATGCAAAATGCTACTGACACCTGAGAACATCAAACCCCAAGGAGTAAGTCAGGAGGAGTGACACAAGCCTGGGTGAGAGCTGACACCCTGTCCCAGTACTTTGTGCTGGAGGAAAAGCCACCTCCCAAGGAAATGGTCTGCCACTTCCAAAAGCCACTTTGAGAAATGGTTACATCTCAGTGTCACAAAGTATACCAGCACATCCTAACCTCAGTGATGCCTGACAGAGGGTGACAGAGGCATAACTAGATAGCTGTGGCCATGGAGAGGACGTACCTGTGATGGTCAGGTAGGCAGAAGTGTTAACAAGCTCCAGGCCCCGCTGCTGCAGCAGTGCCCCATCCAGGAGCAGGTACTCCCTCTCTGGGTCCAAGTCATCTCCTACCAATGAGATCTCGCAGCCATCCAGGTTGTGCACAATCTCATCTGACATTCGTGTGTCTGTCACTGAGATGCAAACAGAAAGAAGATTTGGCCAGAAAGCCAGCCAGCCATCGGAGAAGGAACGAGTTACTCAGAGGGGTACCTGCTTCCCTAAGAGTGCTCACATCATATGTAATTACTTCTCCTTCTCTACCTAGCACTGACCTTAAATAAAATCACTGTCATTCTAATCACTTGTTGCAGGATGCTTCTAATGACATTATCTATGCACATAATAAAGTCACTTTATTTTGGAACAACATACTATTATCAGTCTGGTTCATGATAACACATCTTGGCTGTAAGGACTTTGTTGACAATGACAGTGTGCAAATTAGGAACAACACTCACACATTCCCAAGCCCTGCATGCTTTTGAAAGCTTTTCCCTGTCTCACACTGTTGGTTACCATGGTTGAGATCTTATCTTCTTTAAAATGGCAACCACATTCAATAACTAACTCCTTTCAGCAGGATTGAGAACAATCAGCTCTTAAGTCAAGGAACTCTTCATTGTATGAGGAAAGGCAAAGCTTCTAAACAGAAAAGCAGGAGCAAAAAATCCCATTACCAGAACAGATATGAAAGAAGTGAATGGACATACAGAGCACAGACTGCAGAGAAATTATCTGAGCATGATGGAAAGAAATTGAAGAACAGGATGCTGTAGAGTGTGAGGAAACTGACTCTTGTGGGAATTCACAGGAATAAGTGAGGCAGGGAGAGAAGGAAGGGAGCAAGAAGTAAGAAAGAAATCAGGAGAGAAGGAAGTAGGATGAGAGTAAGTGAAGGAGTAGAGAGAGTAACAGGCAGGAAATCCATCCAGCACTGGATTCAATAAAGGGAAATGTAGGTAAAATGTAAAAGGGATTAGGAATGAGCAGCCTGGGAAAGAATTAGGAGAGAGTGAGGCAAAGGAACTGAGTGGATAGAAAAAGTACAGGGAGGAGCAGAAAAGGATAAGAGCCGATTAGCCTACATATTGACAGACAATGTGCCCTGCTTCTAAATTTGTAAACTCTCGCTTTCGGGTGTAATGATAGGGGCTCTACTTCCTCTGCAGGACCACAACTCGTGTAGGTCTTTCCAGTTTGTCTCTTACACCTTGCCCTGTACTCCACTCACCGGTACCGTGCCAGTTCTCATCCTTCTTGGCCTCCACCTGGTGAGAAATGGAGCAGGTGATCTGGAGGTTGGGGAACAGGGGAATTCCTTCCGGAGCCTCTAAGTCTGACACAGGATGAGCAAAGTGAGCATTGCCACTCAGCAGGATCTGGGGGGCATCAGGCTGTAGCACCACAACATAGCCTTCCACATCAGGAATGGAGACACAGGACTCCTCACTGAAACACCTGAAGGAGAGCAGTAGAAAACATCAGTTGCCCCAAGCTTCCAACAACAACATTATAAAAGATTGCCTCCTGCCCATTACTTCCAGGGAAGGGAATATCCTTTTGCCAGGAGTCTTCCTAAAGCTTCCCTACTGCCAGCTGCGCAAGGCAGAGGTGTGTGGTAGGAGTGACACTTCTGGGATCTGGTGACTTGGTCACATCAACAAACACAGAGAAAACTAAAACCAGTCCACATGCCTGGAACACTTCCAGTGGAGGCAGAAGTTCTGCATAGGCACTAGGAACCAGTACTACAGTATGCATTTGGATATTGGATAATTTATCATTTATTTTCAGGAAGATTTTTTTACCCATTTTGAGACCATCTTAAAATACAATTATTTTAAAATACAAAGTGAGTCAGCGTAACTTTAGTCAAACAAGAGGCAACCCTCTTGCTGAACTGAGCCAGAGGTGCTGGTTTGCCCACTCACTTGACAGCAGTGGTGAGCCTGAGTGGCCGGACGCCAGGGGTAGCAAAGCGCAGTGAATTCATGTAAGCCACATGCTGGATTGCATGGTTGAAGGTTTCCACATCATCACCCTCCAAGGTGAGCAGGGACTGAGAGGGGTTCACATGAACCTAGAGGTGGAAGAAAAGAAAATACTCATGGTTCCTCAGCTAATGACAGGAATCCAGGCTGAGAGAGACACATAGGAGAAAGGTGGGGAGCCGTCTGAGGTGGGGGAGCAGGCAAAGTCCTGGGAAGCAAGGCTGGGGAGGAGAGTGGAGGAGACCCATGCAAGCTGGGCAGATGGGCATACCTTCATCCCTTTGCCCAGACTGTCGAAGTCACTGTAATCAAGCCCCTCACGGCAGGCATACAGGCATTCAATAACCTCCCGGCTCTCCAAGCTACCAGGGCGCACAGTGAAGCCAGCCAAGTAACCATGGAAGTAGTGGTGTATCGACAGAGGATCTCCTGAGGGAAACATGGGAGGTGGAGGGTGTGAGAGACATGGCGAGGAAGAGAGCAAAACCACAGAAGCAACAGTGTGAGGGCCATGCAGAGGTAAGGGAGGTAGAGGGATACAGAGTAGGGCATGGGGCATGGAAAAGCCCAGACAACAAAAGCAACGATGTGAGGGGACATACAGATGTTAAGGGAGGTAGAGAGGGACAGAAGGTTGAACAGGATATGGAAAAGCAAAGACAACAAGAAGACAGGGGATGCTGAAGAAAAGAGATGGATTTTTGGAATTTCAGATGGGGAAAAGCGAGAAAAACAGACCAACGAAAAGACAAGGGCAGTGAACGGCGGGTAGCATAGAGAAGTTTCTGTCAAACTGCTGAATGCCAGATGGAAACAATTTCTTGTCCCCTTCTCACTCTGCTTCCTGTGAGGGCTTGTAAAAGAAACTACACATTCCACAGATAGTTAGGGATGAGGTGACATCTCCTGATGTCTCTAATGGCTATTGTGTTCTTCAGAGACCAGCTTTAATGATCAGGCATGAGTACTCTTTCTCCAGACAAAAAGCATACTACAACTCTCAAAGCAGGCTGCAGTCCTTCCATCAGCCTTTTCATGCTCCACAGGTACCAAGGTGTCAAGGACCAATCTGCCAAATAAGGGGTTTCCTCCCAAAGGCAGTGGGAGGTGGCAGGACAGGACTGGGGAAGCTGGATGAGGAAAGCACCATGCAAGAAGTGATAGTCATGCATAGTCAAGAGGGGAAGAGACCCATCTTCTTGCTTTTCCCTACCTTGCACAGAATCAGTGGCGTTCTCACTTCCTTTGGTTTTCTCTTTGTTTTTCTCCTCTGCAAAAGGAGAACATCCAGATGAGCAATAAGGCATTGGAAGATGGTAGTTACAGGGTCAGGCAAGTATCTCTACAAGGGCCTGTACTGGCCAGCCCACAAGAACAGCTCTGTGCCAAGCAGTGCACCCTTCAGCCCTACAGGCAGCACATCACAGATGACACAGGGCAGAGTTCCTCTCATGAAGCAGATGGTGAGACTGTAGACTGTAGACTAGAGTGTTTGCAGTTTTTCAATCCTTTCCCAATGTTATCTATTTTGGGAATGAGCCACGTTCACAAGAAGCTATGTTCTCAACATCCCTTAGAGACTCAGATAGCTCCAGGAGAGGGTCCCAAGCTGATCAGTATTGGCTGTCTGCAAAACGCCAATCAAGAGAGCACAGAGCTGTGGGAAGATCTCTGACCTCAAAGAAGCAGCAGTACAGCAAAAACTTGATCTTGCTAGAAATTTCTGCTGGAGTGAAGGCAAGCAGTATGCAAATTCCTTTAGTTCTGTCCTGCTTCAGTCTAGCAGGAGAACTGAAGGATCTGAGAAATGCAGCCCTGCATCTCCACAGAACAGGTTTTAATCTAGTAGTGGCCTAACCTTGTTCCTAACCTGATTTTTGTCTTTCAACCCATTCCTGTACAGAAGGATATATGACTTTTTCATATAGACCCTCAAGACAGAGAAATCCCCATCAAGACAATCAGCAGCATAAATAGTACTGCCTGCTTTCTGGTGAAAGGCTTTGATAGAAACACCAGTGCCTGAATGAGGTAGAGAGTTTCAACTCTCCTCTGCCTGAAAGCTGGTTATCCATTGCATATTCTATGGTTGTTGTCCAGGAAGCTGCCAGTGAAACTTTTCCCTGAGTTGTTATTACCTTGGACCACAAGGAAGGAGCCACACTAGCTTTGGTGCCAAGATGGCTGCAGTGTGGTTTGCATCATTTCGTATTGGGTGGTGTTTCTTTCACCCCTCCTGGGTCTCCCTCCACCCCCCTTTTTTCCCACATGGGAAGAGCACAGCCTGGGGAGAGGGCACTCACCGGCCCAGCAGGCCCCGATCATGAGGGAAGGCTCCGGCCGCGGCGGGTGGATGAGGCCGTTGTCGTGGATCAGGGCAGGGTCGTAAGAGACACCGTCCACGTACAGCGTGACCGTGGGGAACTCCAGGTTGAGGGCATAATGGTGCCACTCGTCATCGCAGACCTGCGGCAGACAGCAGAGCACGGCATCAGCAAAGGGCAGAAGGAGAAGGGACAAGGGGAGGATGCAAACCCTTCCTCACCTGCTCGAGCTTCCAGAGGAATTTCACAGGCCTTGCACTTTCCAGCAACGGCCAGTAGAGGAAAGAAATCCGGCAGCCATGCACAGCCAGAGAGTAGTGCGAGTAGCCATCCTCTGCCAGGGACAAGCACAGGGAGTTACGTGTCGCACTCCACACAGTCCCACTAGCCAGAACCCAGAAGCCCACGCTGCCATGCATGACTGGCACTCAGCACCATGTGCTCAAAGGAGGTTCGAGTGCTCCAAGGAAAAGGGACAGCTAAAGAAGCTGTGTTCCTAAGGAGGAATCCCTGCCCCAGTCCTGCTTTGGAACATCGGAGATTTACCCCTGCAGGGACAATCCCTTCTCAGGAGTTAAGAGGCAGTGGGCAGAAGTGTCAGCACCCCAGAAGTCTCACCGCTCTGCACTGTACTGCAGATCACCGTCTCCTCTTCCCGCCTGCCTTTGCCGGGCACCACGGCGTGCTTCATCCACACGGACAGGGTGAAGTGGTCACTCAGCCCCTCGTGGCCATTCGGCCCATTCACCACAGGCACCTGGGCGGCCTGGCTGCCATTGAACCAGTAGATGAGGCTGCTGTCCTGGCTGTAGTGCACCGAGAGCCGCGCTGTCCAGTTTGCTGTGGGGCTAGGCACTGGCAGCAGGTCAATCTCTCCTGAGGCAGCACCTACCGAGAAGGGAAGGAGTCAGGAATGTTGACATGGGAGAATAAGGGGCCTGAGAACTGGGGATCAGATGAAGTGGGCACTGGAAGCCTCACTGTAATATTTCAGTGCACAGGGAGATAAGGAGTTGCCTAAAGGCCTTCTCCTCTCTGGAGAAGAATGGTGACTTTTTGTTCAGTGCTGAGGGAAGTCCCACAGACTCTGCATACTATGACAATGCACAGAAATCTCTGGATTCCCAGCAAGGAAAGCACAGGTAGTCCCTAAAAAAACTAGAAAGTTGTGGAAGTGTTCAGTGCCAGGTTGGATGAGACTCTGAGCAACCTGGCCCAGTGCAAGGTGTCCCCATCTCTGGCAGGGATGTTGGAATTAGAGGATCTTTAAGGTTCCTTCCAGTCCAAACCATTCCACAATTCCATGAGGTATGGGCAGGAACACCCATTGCCCCTCAATGCAACACACAAGTTCGGTGTCCTCCCCGCCCAGTCACCACAGCAGACGTGAGGAATGTGTCCCCCGGCACCTCTGCTGTGTGAGGCTCAGCTACCACAGTGAACCCCTGCAGAGGGAGGGGCAGGGTGCTGTGCCACAGCCGCCCTCAGCCCAGGAAAGAACCAATTCACCACAGAGTTTGCGCAGCGACTTCTCGGAGTAGTTATCCCGGTCACAGCCCTTGGCCACGTGGTTTGTCTGCAGCTCCACCGTGGCCTGGATGTTCCACAGCGGCTCATCACAGGTCTCCAGGTGAATGGTGGGGAAGAGCGCGAGGCTGCCCGCACCGGGGGTGTACTCAATCCTCTTGTTCCAGCCTAATGGAAAGGAGTGAAAGAGAGGGATTAGGAGCTGCCAAGGACACAGGGCCAGAGCACCTGGCATACACACGAGTGGCATCTATGGACTAGTCCAAACTTTTGGCCCTTCCCACACTGGAAACCCAGCTTTATGCAGCATGGAAAGATTTTCTAGAAGCACAGAGTCCAAGGTCCCAGCTTCTACAGCTTATACCGGTGTGTCATCACTCTGTGGTTGGTCAGCCTTTCTTATCAGGCAGAGCAGGTATTTAGGTATTTCCCCTTACTTCTAATTGACTAAGGTGAACCTGCAGGAACACGCCACCACTGGAAAAGCCAAATATCTTCCAGAAGAGCAGCCCCAAAAACAATCTTTGCTGAATACAGTCTATGAGCCTTATCAAACACATGGCAGTTCACAGTAATCCAAGGAATGATTTTCCAATGTTAGAATTTACCTCTCGGTGGCTTTGCAACAGACTTAGACATCTGCTGCATCCCCTGATGGAGATGGGTTGGTGCCAGAACTGAACCATATATATGGGCACACAAATTTATATGTGTATATATAAACATTTGTGATGAGCAGGACTGAGTAGTAGTTGAGCAAAAGCAAAGAGAAGAGATAAATGTGTTTGGAAGTTTCATACCCTGCCAGCTGGGCTTGCAGGTGGGTTTCACCTGGATTTCCACTTCAGCATCATCAGAAGCCCTCTTCTTTCCACAGTCATAGGCTGTCACTGTGAATTTGTAGACACGATCCGCACTGTACTGCAGCTTCTCCGTGTTCTCGATGTTCCCTGGTTTGCAAAACAAAGACATCAAGGTAGAGGACAGGCAGTCTCCTCAAAGATGTTCCTTCTAAAAATCACTCGTATCTTTGATCAATGACAAAAACAACCAAAAAAGAGTTGAGTCACTCTGCCCAGTGTCACTTTGTTACAAGTTATAGCATCCCACAAAATGGATGCTGCTGCTCTCACCGGGATAGATCGGCAGTGCTGGAAAATTTATATAGCACAGCTCTGCCTTCAAATGGGGCTGGCAGAGAAGGAGCAGAGCAGGAAAACAGGAGTGATGTGCACACGGTGGGTGAGGATTCTTACCGTCATTGTCAATGAGAAAGGGAATATTTGGGGTGAGGATCTCATAGTAGCAGATCTGGCTGTACTGCGGTGAGCAGTCCCCGTCGATGGCCTCCACACGCAAGATGCGGTCATACAGCTTTCCCTCCGTCACTGCCACGCGGTACAGCTTCTCCACAAAGACGGGGGCAAACTCATTCACATCGTTTACTCGAACGTGCACTGTGGCCCTGAGGCAGAGAGACATCAGTAAGAACTGATGGGCTGGTTAGGAGCCATGCACCACCTATATTTCAGAGTAAGTCGTTCATTTAAAGCGCGCCACTCTGATTTCCAGCTGTCAAAAGCAAGGACAAGGCAAGACACCTCGATTTCAGTGCAGCAATGCTGTCACACAGGTGCTTGGACAATGGTTTCCGACCACTCAGAAAGAGCAAAAGTAATAATAATGCAATCTGGACCTCCTACCTATATGCAGCAATGTAAAACACCACTTTTAGAAAGCGCTGTCAAACAGCCCTCGTTTCTGTATTCACTCACGTGACAGTCAGTGAACATTTCTCTTTGGGTCTTCTTAGCATGTTGAGTTACAATATCCCGGATAGAGAAAAATACTTCTGACTAAAGGAAGTGTTTCCACAGCAACTTTTCTTTGCATTTTTGTCACAGATCACATTTTGTATCATGCAGCAATGTGCTCATGAACTTACTTGTGTGATTTTTTGGTATTTGCTCCATCAGGTCCCTCTCCACAGTCATAGGCCTGGATGGTAAACGTGTGCTCCTTATGCGCTTCACAATCCACTGGTTCCTTGGCCCGGATCAGCCCCTCTCCTGTAGCTTTGTCCAGGATCACAGCTTCAAAAGGTACCCCTGACCCATGGATCCTGAAGCCACAGATTTCACCTGGTACACATAAAAATAGAGAGGAAGGGGGGGGGGAAAAAAGGACTGAGGAGAGCACATTACACCCCTTGCTTTCCTTTCCCATATTTTCTTCCTTTCTAACTTACACTTTCCATTCTCCCCCATTATCATCCTTCATTTTGAGCAGTTTTTTGGTTCCCTAGGAGTTTCTCCTGCTATCCCTTACAGCCATTAATGGTGCAGATTGCCATCTACTGGAGAATACTCCCACGGCAAGGAGTCCTGACCAGCACCACAAAAGATGGAAGGTTACAAGGCTCAAGGCACATTCATTAGTGCTACACAGCCACAGTCCTGGGGCAGCACCTTACTTATCCTCCGCATCCCTCGGGGAGGCAAAACGGGCCATATACTGCAGATAGCCAGAGCATGAAGATCCGTGATGTCTCATCCACCCACACACACAGGATGCGCAGAGTACCGCAGGGAACTGCAGATAGGGTCACCTAAACCCTAAAATTCAGCTCACAGGCACCACATTTACTTTCCCAAAGCTGAGGAGGAATGCATGAGGGAACTCCAGGCATGGCGTAAGCAAGCACTAGGAATACAACCATTGAAAGCCTCGCCTGTTGTTCCGGGGATTTGTGCTCACCGTGAGGGGATGTAGCACTGCCAAGGAAGTGTGCCCTACCAGCTTTCTCCAGGGCTCACAGACACAGCGCTGTGCATGTGATCTTTGAAAATAGCAGAACTGCGTCAAAAAGTAGCTGGCTCCACCCTCAGTTCCTCTCCCTAAGGAAACAGCTCACAGCATCCTAAATGAAGCTGTGCCCAAATTGCCTCCAGACTTCACTAGGGACCTCCTCCGGAACAAGGTCTGGACGTGATTGTTTCCTGAAGAGAGGTAGGATCCAGCACAGGGACGAATGTCACTGCGTCCCTGCCTCTCCGTAAGTCTGTCACTGCCTTCCACCCTTGCCAGAGGTGTTCCTCACCTACCTGCATAGCGCAGGGGGGCGTCTTTGTCCAGCGCGAACAGCGGCGGGTTGAGCAGGACGGTGTTGTCATTCTCCATGACGATGCCCTGATACTCAGCTTCAATCCATGGTTTGTGCTTGTTTGCTGAGGCAGATTTGGGGTAAGGGATGGAGGACAGGAATGTATTAGCCACCAACTGCAGATTCAGTAGGAAAAGAGAAGAATTTAATCCCCTGGCAAGTAACAACCGCCCCTCACCACCTTCTTCTCTAGAAGTAAAGATGCCTAAAATAGGCTGGGAGAATAAAGTTATCTTTATTTAGTTCTACTCATGGGAGACCTCTTCAGAAACAATGTGTTCCTTCTTGTGTCCTCATTACTATCTTATTAGAAATACCTAGAGAGACATCTGGGTGCCCAGAAAAGCTGGAGCAGTTAAAAAAGAAGTGAACTCAAGAGGCAGAAGTAGCCTCAGCCTGGAGACAGATTCCAAATACTAAACCCTTTAGCTCAATGAAGCCATAATGAAAGGATCCAGCCTACCTCTTCCTTTGGGGTATCCCCAGGGGACAATGCAGCCATTATCATTTCTGCCTTGCACCCTCTAGTCTAAGGCTCAGGACCTACAGAGACATGCCCAGGCACACCTTCAGTCACCCATCCTATGCATATAACAACCTATTTTGAGAGACCCTTGCTCTTTCCTTCCCCAATCCATGGTGAGCACCATATTCCTTTGGCCCCTCCTTGCTAATCCCGTTGGCTGGAGCCCAGCCAGGCTTGGCATGGAGGCAGCAGCCAGCAGGAGGCTCTGAAAAATGTCACAGGCCCAGAAATAGCAAATTAATCTTTATCACACAGGCTCCGGGGCAGGGAAAGGGAGAAATAAAGGGGTGGGGGGGAGGGAAGGGGAGGGGATAGGAGGGGAGAGAGAAAAAAAATCATTATAAATTACAAACCCCTCCCCCATGCCCACTCCCTGCCAAATGGGCCTCAGAGATTATATTACATGGCCTAGTTACAACCCCCATTCCCAGATAATCCCCCACTCTCCCACCCCCTGGAGACCAAGATTTATTACAACCCAGCAATACTTTGAGCACAGCATGGCTCAGAGCTGGTGGGGAGTAGGATACAGAGCCATTCCCCTCAAGGGCACTACTTCCAATATGTTGAATCCATCCTCTGCAGCACAGTGTCCTCTGAAAGGCCATACTGGCATGGCCTCATGTGTTGACTCAAAAGGGGCAGCATCCTGTGCGACCAAGCACTTGTGCATTTCAGGGCCAGGGGGTGCTGCCAGGGGTGGCTGGGGGACCAGCAGGCAGGGTGACAGGTCAGCGAGGGGATGTCCCAACAGGGCAGAGCGGGCAGATCCAGCCTGGTGTGGCAGTGAAGAGCGTGGGCTGGCACTTCTCCACCACCGTATTGATTGAGATTATAAAGCATTGCGTAGGAAATCCAGAGAAACATCCATCCTGTTCAGTATGCAGGTGGAATCCTCCCTGTGTGCAAGTGCCCGCGTCTCCCCCTGCCCGTCCATTGTCCCCACCAGATTCCATTCTGTTCCGGCTCTATCCATGCGCCACACCACCGAGGTGGGGATCCAGAGCTATAAATGCCAAATGTGCCCTGTTGCTGGGGTAACAAGCTGATGGTACAGAGATAAATCCTTTGCTGCATCCACCTGCAACTTGGGAATCACCAATCTGATTTCTCAGGAAATGAGTTGTTGGAGAATAGAAAAACATTTTAGGAATATTTTTAGGATACAGACTCCCACCAGGATACAGACTCCTACCTGCTTCAAGAAAGCTCCCGTCAATCTAATATAATTTGCCAAAAGTGGGTAGATGTTTCCGAGTGCAAATTCACAAAGGAGAGGGAGAATCCAGAGCATGAGGGGCCTTTCCTTGCCACCCAGCCCCGTGGAAGCAGAGCAGAACAAACAAATGCCCCTGCCAATGTCAGGGTACACACAGCTCTGCGGTGCACCCGCCCCGTAGACCTGACTCTTCCGAGGCACGGAAAGCACCCTAAGGTGTCACATTCCCCAGTGAGCCCAGAGTCCCTCAAATGTTTACAGATTTTCCCACCCTGTCAGATTACCAACACACTGACTCCGCTCGGATGAATCTCTCACACTTGTCTCTACAGCCACAGATCTAGAAACCTACATATTTCTCCATCACTCTGTGTGCTCAAAGAACATCTGCATTCAGAACGTTACAGCTGTAGCGCTGGGGTGGTTTGGGGGTCTTTTATCTTTATCACAAAAAATACATAAAATCAACCTGCATCGTTAACACGTAACTATACATAAACAGTTCCTATTGACAGATCGTAGATGGATGAACTAGGACTGGAGGATGGAGCTAGGGAATGTGTTTTATGAACTGCAGGGGTCTGTGGAGAAACAACATATTCTCTCTCAGCATGCTAGGGAAGGGATGGGAATCTAAATCCACCCAGTGATAACTAAACAAAAGCAAGACAAGTGGGTGGGAAAGGGGAAAACGCGAGGGGACCGCTAGGAGACGAAAAAATGGAGAAAGAAGCGGTGGTTTGATGACAGATGGACAAAGTAGAGAATGGAGATGGCATGGCATGAGGGCGCCCGAAGGGGCGAAGAAAGCCGGGGCCGCCGGGGACCGCGGAGATGCCCCGACAAAAACGTGCCGGTCGAAGGCGGCGGGGGGCGCGGAGCCGCACCGCCACCGCGGGGGCGGATGGACGAGCCGCGGCCAGCGTGTCCCTCCAGAGCCCCTCCGCGGGGGCTGCCGGTGGGTCCCGGCGGAG
>VZSE01008182.1:618280-649767 GCA_013398275.1 Promerops cafer | reverse complement strand
CTCCGGCAGCCGCTCCGCGCCCCGCCCGGCCCCGCCCCGCACTGCAGCATGACGTCACGGGCGGCGGGGGGCGCAGCCAATGCGCGCGGCCGCCGCGCCAGGTGCCGCGGGACGGGGATGCGGGATCGGGATCGGGATGCAGGATGGGGATGCAGGCGGGGCGCGCCGGCCGCTCCTCGCCTCCCCACTGCGGGCCAGGCAGTCCGCGGAGCGCAGCGACGGCTGCGGTGCCTGCCCGGGGAGGGGGGAAGCTTCGACACCGGGGCGGCCGCTGAGGGACGAGGAGGGCGTGGAGATCGGGGGGATGCGGGGGCGAGGGGCTGCAGACCGCACCCGGAGCCCGGGCTCGGGCTCGGGCTCGGGCTCGGCAGGGCGGAGCTGCCAGCCTGCCGCCGCCTCTCCTCGACGGGGTGTCCGCACCGTGGGGAGCGCAGGCCGGGGCACTGCTTCGACGAAGCTCGCAGCCACCGGCGTCACGGTGTGCGGAAGGGCCGAGAGGGAGGGTTCCTTGCCGCTGGTTGGAAGTCCAGAGTTTAATACGAGCAGCCCCCGAGGAGGGCGGAGGGTGAGGAGGTAACCCGCCGTCCCTACGTCCTGCCCAGCCGAGGCGGAGATGCTGGAGCAGGGGCCGTCCCGGCCCTTTCCGCGCCCCCCGGCGCGGGGACTCTTACTGCGGCGGGGGGCGCGGGCATCGGGCAGCTCCGCAGCGCTCGCCGCACAGCGGGAGAGCGACCGGCCCGCCCGGCGAGCCAGCTTGGTCCCAGCTCCGCTCCTGGCCGGCTGCTTGCGCTCTTTTCTCCGCACCGTCCGCCGCGTCCCTCTGCCCCGGCATGCCTCCCAACCTCACCGGCTATTACCGCTTCGTCTCCCAGGAGAACATGGACAATTACCTGCGGGCTTTAGGTAACGCTCCCCTCCCCATCACTCTCCCTCCTCCCCTTTAGTTCCGTTCTGTGTCTCGAAAAAGTTAAGAGTCGGAAAGGAGAAAGAGAAAGGGAATTGGGAATCCTCTGGTCCTTCTGTTTCCTACCATCACTTTTGCGCTGTAGTAGTAGAGGAAAGGAGGTACTATGGCTGATGCTCCTTGGCTAAAAGAGTGGAGGAGCTCTGCTGGAGGTGGGGCCCAGGTCGTCCACACATCTCCCCTCTCTCTCATCCTCTAGATATCAACGTGGTCCTGCGAAAGCTGGTCTGCCTACTGAAGCCGGACAAAGAGATTATCCACACGGGAGATCACATGGTCATCCGCACTATCACCTCCCTGCGGGACTATGTTATGGATTTCGACGTGGGAGTCCAGTTTGAGGAAGACCTGGGACCCGTGGATGGACGCAAGTGTCAGGTGAGAAACCCAAGCAGTGCAGTTTCACAGGGTACTGGGGTGTCCTGAAGAGTTCAGGGACTTACTCAGCTTTTGACTCAATAACCAGGTGAGAACCAAGCCCAGAGCTGGCATGCCCCTGCACGTCCAGGAGTAAGTGGTTCTATGAGTAAATCACTCACTGCAAAGAGAGTGAGCAGCAAAGAGCCAAAAACCAGTTCTCTGGGATCCGGAGGATATTATCCTCTGGAGCAAAGCCCTGAAAAGATAGAATATCAGCCCACTTGGCAGAACTCTGTTGTTGCACTTGGAAGCCAGAGGGTCATTCACCTCCCACAAAGACCATCTGTCCCAAGGAACTACTAAAGAGACAGTAAATCAGGGATTGAATTTGAAATTGTGTCGGAGAGAAACAGCCAGTGTCATCGCTGGAAACATGTATCACCCCAATCCACTTGTTTCAGGACCATGTCTTCCCCTCTCCTTCCCTTCAGACAACCGTCTCCTGGGAGGGGGATCAGCTGGTGTGTGAGCAGCTCGGAGAGAAGAGGAACCGAGGCTGGAGGCACTGGTTGGAGGGGGACCAGCTGCATCTGGTGAGGAGGGGTCCCGTGCAGCTTGCAAAATCCCAGTCACAGCGAGTGGGGGGACACAGAGTGGGTGCTGGTGGCTCTGAGCCAGCCCTGCAGTTTCCTTCCACCTTCTCTCAGACTTCATCCCCGGCTCTGCGGGGGCAGCCACCGCTTCACACAAACATCCGCCTCCAGGGTTTAAAAGTTAAACTCAAAAGTTAAACAGCTCAACAAAGGCGATGTCCCTTCCCTGCCCCGCAGGGGCTTTGGGAGGGTCGGCAGTGCGTCAGCGTGTGGCCTGCGAGGCTCCAGCCAGCAGCGGGAGGGCTGGCAGAACGGGGGAGAGACCGGAGGGGATCCAACCTAAACTCCTCTTTTGCCCCCCTTTTCCCAGCGCATGACTGCTGAAGACGAGGTCTGCGTCCAGGTTTTCCAGAAGGTGAAGTGAGCGCTCCCCGCAGAGATGCCCGGACGGGACCTGCGCTCCCCAGTGCGAGAAAGAAAAAGAAACAAGACCCGAGCGAGCCGAGTTCCCCCCCGTAGCAGCGTGTTTTCTTGAGCCTCGCCCACCGCCCAGCAGCGCCGGGCCGGCCGGGGGTCACGGCTGGGCCGGGCCGGCGGGGAGCGGGAGGCGGGGAGCGGGATGGGCCGGGACAGGGAGGGCGCTGGGCTGCCGGCTGCGCGGAGGCTCCTTTCAGAATAAGAGCGGTCGGGGAGGAGCGGGGCGGGGGCTGCCCCCCGGCCGGCCCGGCCCCCGCAGCTCCCGCGCTCCTGCCGCCCCCAGCGCGGCCGAACCCTCCGGGGATGGGGGGATCGCTGCCCGAGTGGGCAAGGGTAGCTCAGGCTGCTCCTCCTTCTGCAGCCACCACCTGCCGTCTTCTCTGGCCCTCTGGGGATGCTACATTCTTCCTGGGATCGTGGGATCATAGAATCATGGAATGGCTTGGGTTGTAAGGATGGTAAAGATAATTTAGTTCCAGGCCTCCCCTTTCCTTCCCCCCTCGCCATGGAATTCAGGAAGAATTTCTTCAGGGAAAGCATTGTCAAGCACTGAAGCGGACTACCCAGGGAGGCGGTGGCATCACCATCCCCAGAGGTGTTCACAAAATGATTGGATGAGGCACTTACTGCCATGGTCTTGTTGAAAAGGTTGATGATCGGTCAAAGGTTGGGGTTGATGATCTTGGAGGTCTTTTCCAGCCGTAGTGATGCTGTGATTCTGTGACATTTCACTTAGATCAAGTTGCTTTAAGTCTCGTCCAGCCTGACTTTGAGGGATGGGGCAGCCACAGCTTCTTGGGATCCTCAAGCAGGATGGGTAGCAAACAGAACTTGTCCTTCAGAGTTTAGGATTCTCATGTGGTGGTGTGAAGTGTGAGGGCTGGAGTAATCAGCCCCATGTTCACTGCTGTACTGGTTTAGGGGTCACCCTAGGACAGCCATGTTCCTGAGAAGGTCCCATGGGTGAGGAAGGGTCAGGATCTCTTCCTGGGGTAAGAAATCATAGCCACCACCTCTAGTCCCAACACTCCTTCTGACATTCTTGGCAGGGTCTCCTCACAACCATCGTAGCTCCGCTGGTTCACAGCTATCTGCAGTTGGAGACCAAGGAGCAGAACCAAAGGAGGGGAGGTCCCCTGAAAAGCCAGACCTGTGCCACAAAGAGAGGTGTTCTTTAATTATGACACCTGATGGGATGGGCACGAGTCCACAGGCAGTTATTTCTGAAAAATGATTGTGGTTGCCCCCCAGCAAAAGGTTGAAAGGCAGGGTACACAAAAATGTGCAGCTACTGCCACCACAGAGAACCAAGAGATTGGCAGATTTTTAAAATTTAAGCCCTTTATAAGCTGAAAAAATGCATTTTTTTTCTGCCAGCAGCTCATTTAAAAATAGTGTTTTGTGGAGAGCTTCTTTTCAGGGAACTGGAAAGATGAGTGCCATGAGAAAGGCATTACTTCAGAACATGTGATAAGCAAAGGGCTGGGGAGCTGCAGCTGTGCCTATAGAGTCAACCTCTGACTCTTTTCAGTTCTGTCTGAGGACATATGAGGCAGCAGCACCCTGTCAGTATCCGCAATCCATGATTTGAGTGCCACAATCAAACCCAGTGAGCAACCAGGGCCAGGCCACCCAGCATGTCTGCTCTGTGAAGACCTCCTCAACCCATCCCTCCTTCTACCATACGGAACCTCTACGTGACCTTTGTTGTATCATGAAGTTGCAAAAGGCAGACAGCGGCGGGAGCTGGTTCTACTGTTGCCCTCTTTGCACTCTTCCATGCCATGAGAACGCCCTCAGAGCTGCTCCTGATGCCCAGCACCAAGCACACCTCACCATGTGCAGGCTGGTATCTTCCAGGCTGTGTGATCAGCAACCTATCAGCTCCTTCCAGGGCCTGCACCACAAGCTGGTGCAAACTCTCCTCTTCTGAGCCTACATTCTGGTTTGATGGCAGACACTCTTGCCTTCAGGTGATTAGCCAGACTCTTCCATTGGCCTGCCAGCCATCCACGTAATTTTCCTGTAAGCCTGTGAGGTGATAGGCCAAGTAGATTGCTTCTGACTCATTGCCAGCCATCATATATCCATGACAGCCTCTCTTCTTCAGGAAACATTTGATTGTGCCAGAACCATAGATAAGAATGGATGTGGTCCATGCTAATGATAATCATAGGGCATAGTACTGCAACATATTCTAGGGCTTCAGGTAGTAACCACAAGCGTTAATAATTAAGTTTTTTCTTTCATAATCATGCTATAGGTGTGATGCCTAAGTCNGGCAGACACTCTTGCCTTCAGGTGATTAGCCAGACTCTTCCATTGGCCTGCCAGCCATCCACGTAATTTTCCTGTAAGCCTGTGAGGTGATAGGCCAAGTAGATTGCTTCTGCCTCATTGCCAGCCATCATATATCCATGACAGCCTCTCTTCTTCAGGAAACATTTGATTGTGCCAGAATGATAAGAATGGATGTGGTCCGTGCTAATGATAATCATAGGGCATAGTACTGCAACATATTCTAGGGCTTCAGGTAGTAACCACAAGCGTTAATAATTCAGTTTTTTCTTTCATAATCATGCTATAGGTGTGATGCCTAAGTCAGATGGTGACTTTACCCAGCAGCATTATATGGCTGAGACATGAGGCTATGGGCAGTGAGGATGCCCCTGTAAAGCAGGGGAAAGTTGCAGTATTGGGAGGACACAGGTGGGAGGAGGACATGCTGGTGAGTGTTGCTAGTGCTGCAGAACTGTGTACCCCTCAGGGTATTACACTTGGTTTTGCTCCTTGATTTAGAAGACACAGAAACAGGCTGCCAAGATGCTGCTGCTGCTGCTCACCATCTCATACCAGGGGAAAGACCCACTCTTAGAGTCCTGAACTTTCTTTTGGTCTTGATCATCCTCTCCCTACCAGCCAGAGCTGCAGAAGCAGCATGATTTGTCTGAAAGAGTGCTGAGCCACTGGACAGCACGGGCCTGACTGTATGAAGGCCAAGCCCAATGGCAGTGTCCCCAGAAGGCTCCAACCAAGCCTTTGGGTACTTTGGGTAGTCAAACCAAGGGGCTTGAAGGTAGAGTGCCCTGGGAAAGCAGCTCAGTGTTTACAGGTGAACCTGGGTCTGCAGCCCTGCTGGGCTGTAGGGTAGGGGGTATAGCTGTAGGAGGCCAAATAGAGGTAATTCTCTGTCCTCCGTGATTCAGGCTTGAGGATAAAGTATCCAGCTCCTTCTTCTCTGTGGATGAGAGGATCTAGTCCACATGCCAGAGGATGCTTTCATGGTTTCTGAGTCTGTACAGCAGATTTCTTTCCAATGACCTTCTGCAAGACACTGTATTCAAAGCAGGGTTATTGCTCCATGAGAGGATGTTGGCATCTTTGACCACGCTGAAGATCTAGTTTTTTTTACTTTGCTCTGATATTGTCTGTATTTCCTGTCCAGAGCACTTGTAATGCAGCTGAGGCCAGCAGGCAGCAAACAGGTGCTAGTTTTGGCATTCTGTGGTCCTACATATGTCCCGTGGTCCTACAGGAATTCTGCCCCTAAGCGAAGATGGGCACATATGTCCTTCCAAGGAAAAAATGGTCCCGTGGTATTTCTTGGCTCCAGCCTAAGAGGAAGAAGATTGCGCGGAGCATCTGAGGGGGAACGCCACCAGTGGGAGCACTGGAGCAGGACTGAGGATGTAGCTGTGCTTCCCAAATCAGGCGCGTCTCTGGCATGTGTTAGAGGTGGGCTGCTGGGGTTGGATGTGTCCCCTGCTAACCACCCCTCCTTCACCAGCTGAAGTACTCTCCTGTTATCCCAGATGATGTTATCGGGACGGGAGAAGAAAATGAAGACACGGGAGATGTGCTCTGAAAGTGTCGCGGGACACTCCCAGTCCGTGCCCCCTGGCTAGAAGATTGCTTGTCCAGGACACAGCGAAATTATCACTTCCTTACAAATGACCCCCAGGGGTGTCTGTCTGTCCGTGCTTTGCCAGGGAACACCCGTGACCTGCTCATAACAGATCTCTCCAAGGGCAGTTTCCAGTACTTCCCGGCTACTTTCCAGGTGTGGTTTCTGAGTGAGAATCCACTCCAGCATGGCACAGCACAGCAGTGAGCCTGCCCAAGTGTGCTCATCATGCAGAGGACATACTTGGACTCAGGAAGTACTGGGATAATGTCCCCTGTTTAATCTTAAATCTGATATGTGGGGCCATATGGTGTTATTACAGTGGCATTAATTATATGTTTATGTGATCTTTTTCAGATAATAATTGAAAGATGTTTGATGAGCAGGTTCTCTAGTACACTTCCATAAATATCCCAAAGATGCTTCCTTCATTCTTTTTAACTATTCTAATCTTCATTCAACATGGTTTCGTGGCTGTGAATTACTTCCTCTGATTTCAATGCAAGACACTTCCTAACCTCTCTGAAGCCACTCATAATTCTAAGGAAAAACACTAAAATGGTGTTTTATCTCTTACACCAAAGCCTGAAAGCCAAAAAATTTTAAACTTTGTAAAGTTGGGGACACAAATATGTCTTGGGCACTATGTTGCTAAAAGCTTGAAAGGGGTTTTTATGTTGCTATATTTTCTCATTTTTCCATTAAATAGAAGGCCTTATCTATCTATCTTGGTTCTCCTAAAAATGCTTGCAGAGGAAACATCAAGAGGTTTCCTTGAAAAGGGATTTGTTCTCAGAATGCCTTTAGTTCTGTAGACTTTTAAATTTTTCTTAATATCTTTTTAACTCAAGTGTCTGAGGCTTCTTGCTTTTCTTGAAGATGATCGCAGTTCCCACGCCCCCCAAAAAAATCTCAGAAGTGCTCTTCAGCAGGTCAGAATTGAGAAAACTTATCTTTTTTGACAGCTTGGTTTTTAAAAGTTTGAATTAACTTGTGAAGGCTATAAATTTTCTCGTCTTTTTATACCAGAAAACAGCCCAGGAAGATTGAGGGGGACTTCCTAGGAGGACATTTTCGGTGGGAACAAACTCGGAACATCTTCTGGATTGCAGACCAAGCCCTCGGAGGGGTCTCTGGCGATCGCTTTCCTGCCTGCTGGGCCAGAGGAGGTAGCTCGGCTCTGCGTGGCCAGGCCGGGGCACCCCCGGGGCCGTGTCCGCGGACCGGGGCCGGGGCGCTCGGCAGCAGAGGGCAGCAGAGGCCGCGCTGGGACCTGGTCCGGTGCCAGGCTGTTCGCAGTCCGGCTTTCTATTCCCCGCTGCTGCCTCCCTCGCTTCCTCCTCCTCCTTCTCCTCCCCCCGTCCCGCCCGCCCCCGGCTCCCCGCTGGCCGCCGCTCCGAGCTCCGCCGGGCTGCACGGGCAGGGGCGAGCGCACGGAGATGTGAGTCGGGGCTCTGGGAGGGGGACGCGCCGGCACAGCCTTGGGGGGGAGGTGAGGGTCGTGGGGGTTAGACCCTTCCAGGGGGGAGATCAGGACAACGGGGCTGGGCTGCTGCTCTGGGCAGTGAGCTTGTTTCGGAGGAGCACAGAGGGCAAGAGGGGAGATGTGCAGAATGAGAGAAAAAAAATGTGAGTGCCAACTTTTGGAGGACAGAGATGGAGGCATGACTGGGTAGAGGGCTGCCCAGGAGACACTGGCAGGATTGCTCCACAGCAAACCGAGCTTGAGATCTTCAGATCCTCTCCAAGGATCCTAAACTAGCAATAACCCGAAACAACCCACTGGCCCGGGGGGGACCCCAAGGGGACCTAACTTCTCCTGGTTCCATAAGGATCAGCCCTACAGCTTCTGGGAACATGCAGACCTTACTCAGGGAATTCAGCCAGGCTCCTTCACACTGATTCCTGGGTTGACGAATTTCTCTGTAGGGGCTACTACAATGGCTTGCTGAAACCTTGTTAGTGCTGGTGTCTTCATTTCAGCTGCCCTTCTTGTCCCTGAGTGATCCAAGCCAGGAGTTGGTCCTGCAACTAGGCCTCCTGTGTTTGCATTCCTTTAGACAGTGCACAGGTCAGTTGTGAAGTGTCCCCTGATTTTGAATGACCTAATTTTGTGCAATGTCATCGTTTATTTGTTGTGTTCACAGGCATGTTCCTTGTCTCCCATGGGCCTTCCTCTTTTTTGGAATGATCAGTTCCAGTCCGGTCCCAAGAGGTTCTCCCCTTTTTGGGGAGATCAGATCCCCCAGTTATCCCAAGCCATATCCCAACGATAACATCAGTAGCTGGGATATCCAGGTCCCAAAAGGCTACGCAGTGAAGCTGACCTTCAAATACTTTGACCTGGAGCCATCTGCATCCTGCTTCTACGACTATGTTAAGGTATATGCATAGACACCTGGGCCAGGGGCTGCCTGGAGATGGCAATCCAGTGGCCACCACATGAAATGGCTCTTCATCCACCAGGCCTCCTCTGATGCTTCCCACAAAGGAAAGGGAAGGAGTTAAAGATAGAAAAGGGAGGAGCAAGCACTGACAGCTCATGGCTGGGTAATATCAGTGCGTGCAGCAGGCTCAATCTTATGAGGCTACACTGATTTCACCTTAACTTTGACAGATCAAAGCAGACAAGAAGGACTTGGGTCGATATTGCGGCCGGCTTGGGTCAACCACAGGCAATCACCCGGGAAGAAAGGAGTTTGTATCTAAGGGGAACAAGATGCATCTGGAATTTCACTCTGATTTCTCCAATGAGGACAATGGCACAGTGATTTCCTACAGGGGCTTCCTGGCGTATTACAAAGCTGTGGGTGAGTAGGAAATACCCTCGGCATGCAGAAGGAAAAGCCTGTGTAGCTCCAACCGATTTCCCTCCTTGCCAGGCAAATAGAGAAGCTTTAGGCAAGGATACAGATCTCTCAGTACTGTCACTGTAGAGCAGAGAGGTTTAACACTTTCTTCCCCTTGCCCCTTCACTTCCTGTGTCTTCAGATCTGGACGAATGTGACCCTAACAATGCTGCCGAGAACAGTGAAAGGCCTCAGTGCCAGCACTTCTGTCACAACTATGTGGGGGGCTACTTCTGTTCTTGCCAGATTGGCTACAAGCTTCAGAGTGACCACCACTCCTGCAAAGGTAAAGAGAAATTTTAAAAGATCAGAAGGTTCCAGAGAAGGAGCCCTTCACGCAGGAAGGGTGGGAGAAGTGACTTAGGAAGCAGATGTCGGGGCTGCAGAAGGCACAGCCCCACGATGTGACCTCTCCTTTCTTCCTCTTCACCAGTGGAGTGCAGCAGTGAGTTGTTCACAGAGGCATCTGGGTACCTGAGCAGCCCCGAGTACCCCCAGCCCTATCCCGAATACCTCCGGTGTAACTACAGCATCCGTCTGCAGAAGGGCCTGTCTATCTCCCTCAAGTTCTTGGAACCCTTTGAGATTGATGATCACCAGCAAGTCCACTGTCCTTATGACCAGCTCAAGGTACTGAGATTAGCAAATTCTCCTCCCAGCCCTGCTGCCAGACCTGGACAGGAGTCGTGGGCGCACCACTATTCAGATGAGAAATATGGAATCAGTACAAGCAGAATGCCCCAGCACGAGTGACTGAGCTCCTGTCTCTCCTTCAGTGCATTTAATTACCACTGTCCTGAGGTCAGAGGCTTTGGGTCATAGGCCCCTGTGAGTGAAGAAATAAACCCCATCCTTCTTCCAGTCTAATTTCCCTTTGATTTGATCTCAGGGGTTGGTAGCTCTGATTCCCAGATAAGGGAGAAGCAGAGCTCGTGGTAGGTCAGTCTCTTGTTCTGACCTGTCAGTGAAGGCATCAGCAAAGATGGGTCTGACCACCAGCCCTATTCACCACCACAGGCAGTTGGGTAAACTTGGTCTGGGTTGAAGCAGGCATACTGAGGCAGAGAGGCACGTGTGCTTCTGTCTCTGTGATACATGTTTTCCTCATCAGATCCAAGCACGAGGGAGAGAGATTGGTGAATTCTGTGGCAGGGAACCACCTGGCATCATTGAAACCAACAGCAATGAGGTGGACATACTCTTCCTCACCGATGAGTCAGGGTTCAGCCGTGGCTGGAAGATCCACTACACCTCAGAGAGTAAGAGATTTCTCCCCCAGAGGCTACTACAGCCTATTGACACTGTTTGTTACTCCCAGCTTAATCTGTCCCACTCTCTCACAGAAATACGGTGCCCACAGCCTGTACCACGGGATCAGTTTACCATCATCAGAGACCTGCAGCCTGTGTATCAATTTCAGGACTATTTTGTTGTCAGCTGCAAGACTGGGTATAACCTGATGGAGGTGAGATCCCTTCTCCACTCCCTTCAGCCATATTCTGTTTTGTTTTCAGTTTGTCTCTTTCACCTTTCGGTTAAACTTCCTTTGGAGATTTCACTCGTGGCAACCTCTTGTAATTTCTGTTTCTTCTTTGCTTCTCTCAGCTTTCTTCCAGTGGTTTCTCTTTTCCTAACTCTCTTCCTTATGCAGTTACCCTTTCATGAAGCCCTGGTGGAAGACTTAAGACAAAGATCCCAAGAAAAGCTGGTAAACAAGAGCACCTCTTTGGAAAGATATGAAATCAGAAGATGAAAGCAGAAGGTGCTACCTGCCTCCCTTGCCATCCTATTGCCAGGGCTGGGTAGCACCTCTGACTCATCATGGTTTTATAGTTGCTGGCTGCTGGTTTATTGGCCTGCTTTGAAGAATGTGTAGCCTGTGGCAAACACAGGATAGAGGGAAGGCAGGAGGAGACAGCAACCGGAACAGACTGCAGAGGGGCAAATATTGGACAGCAGTGAAAGGATGGGCACACAGAATAATATTTTAATGTGGGGGAGGAATTAAAGGCTCTGTACAACCAGCAGATGTTTTTCTCTCCCATGTAGGGTGACCAAAAGCTGGTGTCCTTCACGGCTGTCTGCCAGGCTGATGGCACATGGCATCAACCCATGCCCCGCTGTGAAAGTGAGTGATCTGAGAATGGAAATAACATCTTCTGCTGTGGCTTTCCTCCTCCAGGAACATGGGAAATTCAACCTCTCTGACTCACTTTGTCCATGCCATAGCTTCATGGATGTGCTGTCTGGAAGGACCTGTGGAGGCCCACCACTGATTTCACATTTTTCTGCTTGCAAAAATTCATATGTTTTTCGTCCCTTACAAAAATGCCTAAAATATCACTCAAAAATTACTATGATGTTGCAACATCTAAAAGCAAAAGATCCTAATCGGGGACCTATTTTGGGACAACCTCTCTTTGCCCACTGTCCTAACTGGTCCTTCACATCATAGCCCCAATGCCCAGACTTGCAGTCAGTCTGTTGTTGATTCATGTCTTCTTTTTTTTTTCTTCGTTGTAGTTGTGAACTGTGGCAGCCCTAAAAACCTGACCAATGGTGTAATCAGCTACGTTAATGAACCTGCAAACAATGAGTACCAGTCGGTGATCTCATACCAGTGCAATGAGCCCTATTACCACATCGTCACCGGAACAGGCGGTGGTGAGCCCTAATCCCACACAGACACCGAGACCTGTGCCTGCAAAGCCCTCTCGCATTTCCAGTCAGAGTTGTCTCTTCTCCCCAGGCTTAGGGCTCATGCTTTCCTCCTATGAAGACTCTCCAGTCTTTTCTTGACCCTGCAGCATATCTCTGGAGTCTTCTTGTCTCAGCCTATTCCCACCCTGCTTCATTCCCAGAGCCCATCACACCCCCCTTTAATGCTCCCCTTAGCTTTTGCAGAAGGTCTTATTCTCTCAGCTGTAGTCACGATTCTTTTTTTTTTTTCCTAGTGGATTTCATTCTTTTCTGGTGGATTTCATTCTTTCACTGAAATTTGAGGCATGGTGTCTGGGAATCACCAAAATTCATAAAACTCACTGCATCAGTCCAAGTTGCTACAGAGGCAAATAAATGAACACACTCCGCTGCAGTGTAATGCTGTTTAGCTCTTTGGAATATTGTTCAGCTGCAGAGATATCTAAGAGCTAAATAACATGCTTGCAGAAAAATCTGTTTTAATGCATCAGCTCAGAAAAATTAAGTCATCATTCAAAATCATTCACATGCCTTCTTTTTACACCTGAGACATTACTTGATGACGTAGGACCTTTGATTCCAAGAACAGCATAAGGAGTTCATGATTTCCTTGCCTTGGCTGCTCATTTAGCCTCCACAAGAAAAAAAAATTATTTTTAAGCTTAATCAGTTCCTGGATACAGTTACCAGCATGGACACACAGTTGTGCTGCATGCTGGAGAGAGGTGACATGCTACTGAAGAGTTCTTTAAGTTGGTACTAATGTTCAATTTGATTATTCTTGCATCTGAGTTTAACTCCCTCATGTAGATTCAGAGATCAGTCTCATCAGAAGAAAAATCAGGAGCAAGCAAATATCAGCTCCAGCCAAATTTTGATGGGGAGTCATTATAATTTAGTCAATTTTGAAAGAGAACAGCAAACACTTTCTTAGAAGCATTTACTTCAGCATTAAGACAAACTGTATAAAAATTATTTTTAGTCACCAGCACAAACTTTCTAAGAAAAGCAAGAGTGTTGTAGGTAGTGGAGTTTGTGTTGAGAGGTGACACGTGAGTTCAGCTGACCTGCAACTTAGGCTCAGAAACAGATACTGAGCATGTACAGTAACTGACTCATCTGGTTCCCATTTCTGGGACAAACCACCTTGTCCTACTCTCTGCAAACTACCAACACCAGAAGCTTGAATCTAAAATCCTGGCTTTTACTACTTCTCTCCCTTCTTTGGCTAAATAAGGTCAAACAGTGCTCTGTACACCTGCGGACTCAGTGAAGATAAGCCTTCACGCAGATGGCCCTTCAACCTTTTCTTCTACAGTGCCTGAGCTTTACTGCTCCCTTGGAACTGAGGTGCTTCAAGATGTACAGACAGAAACATTCCACACCCTACCACAGGCAGCTTTTCCCAGGAAAGAGTACTTTGGGATGGAAGGGCTGAGGAACCTCTTGAAACTATTCTATTCTATTCTATTCTATTCTATTCTATTCTATTCTATTCTATTCTATTCTATTCTATTCTATTCTATTCTATTCTTTTTCCCACCCCATGCCTGCTGGCCTGGGTCTCATTCCCTTCCCTCTTATCCTACAGACAGATTCACCTGTTCTCCTGAGGGAACCTGGCTGGATCAAGATGGCCAGAAGAGAATTCCATCCTGCTTGCCAGGTCAGTAAAAACTCTGACTTTGTCTGGTATTTTCTGACTCATGCTTACAATCAGTACAAAACTGGGACAACATGCAGGGAGGGGAGTGAAGATAATGGTATCTGTGAGGGAAAAGGTAAAACTATCCAGAAAGCCAAAATAAGGTTAAATCAAACAGTGATGGTGAGGAAAGAGAGAGAAAAGCCAGGACAACAGAGGCTAGGTATCATGTTCTTGTGTTCCTCCACAGTGTGCGGGAAGCCAGTCCATCCCGTTCTTGAAGTCCAGCGGATCTTGGGTGGCAAATCAGCACGGAGAGGCAATTTTCCTTGGCAGGCTCTGACTGGCATCAATGGACGAGGGGGTGGTGCACTCCTGGGCGATCGCTGGATCCTGACCGCTGCCCACACCATCTTCCCCAAAGGAGGAGTACGGAATAATGTGAGCCTGGAGCAGCTGGCAGAGGAGGCTGACATTTTCCTCGGCCACACCAACGTAGACGAGCTCCACAAGATGGGAAACCACCCCGTACGTAGGATCTTTATCCATCCAGATTTCGACCCTAAAGATGAGCACAACTTCAATGGGGACATAGCCCTGCTGGAGCTGAAAAACCGAGTAACTCTGGGCCCTACACTGCTGCCCATCTGTCTCCCAGATGCTACCAACACCTCGTTCTACACACATGGGCACATGGGCTACGTGAGCGGCTTTGGTGTGGATAAAAACCGCATCTCAAGCGATTTGAAGTACGTGAGCCTACCAGCAGTTGCTCGAGAGAAGTGTCAGAGTTGGCTAGACAGTAATAAGAAAGGTATCCCTATGGTTTTCTCTGAGAACATGTTCTGTGCTGGCTTCCTCGAAGGCAAGCAGGACACCTGCCAGGGGGATAGTGGGAGCGTCTTCACGGTGTTAGACAGGGAAAGTGGTCGCTGGGTGGCTACCGGCATAGTTTCTTGGGGAATTGGCTGTGCCACAGGCTACGGCTTCTACACCAAGATCCTCAGCTATGTGGACTGGATCAACGGGATAGTAAAGGAGGACAGGCCCTAGGTACTGCTGTCCTACTAACTGAAGCACCATTAGCATATCCATTTCCAGACACAGCAAATCATAGCCAAAGCTTTCGATGATGTCCCAAAGGCTTTTCGAACACGCAAAGCATGTAACCTTCACCATGAGCACTTCTGAAAGCCGCCATGCTGTTTGATTGTACCACTGGCAGCTTGGGGGACGCCTTTGTGGATGTTCTGGTTCGTACAAGTCTTATAACAGGATGAAGCCTTAATCGTATCAGGAAATCTCATGACAGCAAACATGATATGGTTTGAAATGCTGATGATATCATGAGACTACTGCAGTCTACTTTTGGACTCTCTTTTGAGGGAAGGTTGCAGGGAAGAAGACTTCCTTGAAGGATGGGGTGGTTTCTGCTGAGCACAGTGTGCGTAAGCCCATTGGCTTCAATGAGAGTCTATGAATATTAAAACATTTGCTGGATAAACCAGGTGTTTTATGGTTTTTTGTCTATGTTTTTGACAACTGAATATTTGTCACCACTGAAAGCAGCTTATGGATTTTAGATAGGGATTGCTTTACCTGCCACTAAAGTGTTTCCAGTTCTGCAATGGCCTGTGGCAGCTGCTTATCTGTCCCAAAACTTCCATTAGATTACTCAGTCTGAAACTGCAGGTGGCTTCAAGGGAGGCAAAAATAACTTGACTGTGTGATGCCACATTCCAAAGACAAGGAAGGCAACAACCAATCTCATGGAGAAGGGAGCTCAGGAAACTTTACTGATCAGAAGCTGAGGATGGAATTTTTTTATACTATATGAAATAAAGCTTTAACTGCAGGACAGCAGCTCTAAAATGATGCTGACTCAGAGAAAAGCCAACCTCGCTTGTGTGGTGGGTATTCTCTGGAGCTGTCTTCTTGTGACTTCTTCTGACTAGTTTTTCTACTGCAAAATAACCTACTTATGAGTGTTCTTATGAGTCACTGAGAGAAACAAGATATAAGATCCTTGGTTACTAGTCCAACAATCCAATAATGTTTTGCTTTTTACACAAAACTCACAAAACTGAAGGTGCTTGAGCTGAGTGCAGGATTCCATATGAAATCTCACAAGAGCTGTACACATGCTCCTCGCCATTTCTTAAACTCCTATAAAGACTTAGGCTGGAAGAAGATGTCTCTGTCCAATCCACTGCTGATAGTGGGGCTAACTTTAGATCTTCAGGGAAAGTTAGCAAGAGATCCAGGGACAGTCTGTTGTGGCACCTGTTCCAGTGCTGACCCACATGCTAGGAAAAAGCCTAACTGGAAATTTAGGTATCTGAATACAGCATTTAGATCCCCCCGTTAGCTTCCTCCTCTTCAAGCTGAACAAACTCAGTCTTTCAGTATATACCCTATGTACCAGTTCCCTGATCATCTCAGTGGAAGGATGTCTGTGAGTGATATAGGACCTTCCAGAGCAGAAAATACCTCTAACACCTGTCAGGTAATATTCCTTCCCTAAATCAAGAGAAGGTAGTGTTTTGGGAGAAAAATCAAGCTTTATTTCTTTTCTAACTCAATAAAATTTAAAAAAAAATAAAGCCTGAGGACAGGTGAATGAAATACTTTTGAAGATGTCTGTTCTCTTCAGCTTAATTCAGAAGTCTGAAGTCCTTGCTGCTGGTATGGTTGATTAATGAGATGGAACCACCTCAGAAGAACTTTATAAAGACTCTGGTAGAGAGGTGAGGTACTACAAGTTCCAGCTTGATGAAAGCTGGCAGGGTCAGAATATGATTAGACACTTGATTTAGGGAGTTTCAAGGCGAACTAGGTCTAGACTGAGAAGAAGAAAGGCATTACTGACACAATAGCACATTGCACAAAAGGCAGTTTGGACATTCTTTAATGCTGTTAGATATTCTGAACAGGTCAGGAAATACATAAATCAGAAACCAGGTTCTGAACCTTCCTTGGGAACCAACCATTATTCTCTCTCTTCTTCATTGAAACCTCCCTGTCAGCTTTCAATGGGGCACAGCTAGCTCTTCTCCAAGTGAGAAAAAGTAGGATAGAAAAAAATGAAAGGAAGCAGAAGGAGTCTCTTTATTCAGAATCATGTCTTCCTTTTAGGCTATTATGAGTGGAAGAAAGGGAACTTCCCTTCCCAGACATGATGGCAGTGGGAGAAACAGATCCATACTCCTGACTCTCCACTCAGCATAGGCTTGATGAGTTATAATGTGTTATATATTGCCCGTTATATACACAGAGTGAACAGGGCCACAGCCAGCCCAAACGTGCAGCCATCACATTTAGAAAGGGTGACGGTGCTGAAAGGAGAAACACCTATTTCTGCCAAGCTTCCTCATCCTCGTGCTGGCGCATGGTCTCTCTGATCCAGCCCAAGTAACGCACCACCTTGGTGTAAAGACCAAAGGTGCCACACTTTGGCCCCCAGGAGATGAGCCCCGCGACATAGTACCGGGTGGCATTCAGAGGATCCTGGATGGCATAGGCTCCACCACTATCCCCCTGGCAGCTGTCCTTGCCACCACCAGCGCAGATCATATTGTCGGTGAATATGTAAACGACGGAATCATCCGAGACGTCCGGTTTCACGGATCGGCACTTGTCCATGTTCACCACGGGAATCTGGGCCTTCCAAAGATCAGCAGGGAGTCTTCCTCTCTCTCTCTGGCCCCATCCAGCAATGTAGCCCAGAGTCCCTTCCTGCAGCTCATATTCAGGTGATTTACCAGGAAGACAGATGGGTGAGATGTTTGGACCCATCTTCACGGGATCCCTCAGCTTCAGTAGCGCAATATCATTGTCAAAATCAATCCTGGTTTCTGTGGGCTCCTCCTTCCAACCAGGATGGATGAATGAAGCTTCTGGGATAAGCTTTTCGGCTTCCCACTTCAGGGATTCTCTACGAACATTGATTACCCCAGCATACATGGTGGGCTTGTCATATCCCTCCAGCACATGGGCTGCAGTCATCACCCATCTGTCAGAGATGAGCACTCCGCTTGCTCTGGGGTCATTGAAATACACCTGCCAGGGAAAGTTCCCCTTTTCTGCACGGGTGCCTCCAAAAATCCTTCCTGTGTCTCGGATGGGATTACTAGGCACCCCACAGACTAGAAAGAAAAGAAAGAAAGATGGGAGAAAGACCAGATCAGAGAATTAGGAGTCACAAACAGGGGTTTCTTTGGTACTGCTAAAAAGCCCACAGTCCCCTCTTTCCTGTGTCCTCTAAATAATTTTTGAATCTGAGTAACCATGTTTATATTTTACGCCACAGAGCTTGCAATTAGTATTTACAGAGAAATAAAAGAAAATTCTACAAAAAGTACTAACAACACTCAATTTAGATTTAAAATGCTCATTCTCAAATTCAGTTTTCTGGAAAGCAGTTGTCACCCTGACAGCGTTAGGTATGTCAAAGCTCGCAATTTAATTGCCTTCTAGTTGGCATTTTTCCTTTGCTGAATTATGCTTTTTAGATGAAGGGATTGTCTTTGAAAAAATACTTGTTTGATTTCTTAGACATATGACACTGCTCTTTAATTGTTTTGTTGTTTTGGGGTTTTTTTGTGAATTCCATATACTCTCAGGTTAAGAGTTCAGGTATGTCATTGATGTTTTACCATTTTGGCTCTCCATTCTATAAGTATGTAAAATCTTAAGCAGTGGGGGATCTTACCTGTGGGTCTTCTGGGTGCAGAGGTGCTCCATGCTTTTTGAGCAAAATGTTCAGTAACATTTTGCAGAATGTTAATAATAAGGACATAAATAAGACTGGTCACTCTGACATAGCTTACCATTTCTTACCACATTGATTTCTTACCACATTTCTTACCACATTGCCTTGTTTGCATTGAATCCTTAGTCAGAAAATCAGAGATTAAGGAACTATAGCCAGCAGATAGCTTCTATTTGCATGAAGCAGAATTTGTTAAAGAATTTCACATAATCACAGGAAGATTTAGGCTGGAAGGTACGTCGGTGCCTTTAGTTCAACCTGTTCCTCCCTAACTGCCCTCTCCCCTGCCCTCCTAACTCCAAAGCCAGGTTACTCAGGGGCTTTGACAGGTAACTTCTGCTCATCTCCCAGGGTGGTGATTAGCCAGACTCTGTGGACAGCAGTTCCAGCGCTCTGAGGGAGCATTTTTCCTTAGATACAATCAGAATTTCCTTTGTTGCAGCTCGAGCCTGTCATTGCCTTTTATTCCTGTGTCCCACTGAGAAGAATTTGGCTTCATATCCTTTGTAGCCTCCTCCTGGGTAGTAAATTCCCTGAGCTTTATCTTTCAATTTGCCTTCTTCACTGTGTACTTGTATAATCCAAATCACTGTCTAAGCTGTGACTGAACTTTTAAGAGAGTTGAATCTCTTCCACCTGGATCTTGTACTTTGCCAGTGAGGATCTGGGGCTTTGAAGGAGCGAACACCCATCGTGTACAACTAGGCCAAGTCATGCTGCCTCCTCTACGAGGGTAAACTGAACAGTACACAGGATTTAAATTCTCTCTATCAGCTGGAAATTAAGAAAAGAAAAATGCAGAGATGAAAGAAGCAGTGTTCTTCATATGCTGCATGCACACAGAGTATTTGGTAGTACCTGGGACACATTTTGGTAGCTTTGTTCCCATCTCTTCATTGACCCATTCTCCACTGGCTGAGCACTGATATATGACTTGGAAAACACAAGAGAAAAAAAGAGTTCCATAAGGACACAATCAAGATGAATGCAGGGTAAATAACACTACTCCATATGATATATCAACCTTCTTATTTCCAAAGCAAGCGCAGCTTGGTAAACATTGCTGTTATGTACCAGGGTTCTTCTATCCCTTTTTGGGAGAAACCTCATCTAACAGGTTTCTTGAGTCTTTTACTTTTCCACCAGAACCCTGTGCTACGTGTGACAAAAACCTGCATGGTTCCCTCACAAGGCAAACGGAGAGAGGACTTGCTAATGCATTTAAGGTCAACAGCCCAGGCATTGTTAGAGTGTATTAAACACAGAGGCAACACAAAACTACTGCCTGCAACCCCACACCAGTCTTGACCTGACGGCATAAAATCCCAGCCCCATGACGGTTCCAGAACCATTTCTTAGGCCTTTAACCAGAGGAGTAAGACTGTGCAGCAAGGCAATGCTCACCATGCCCTTTGTTTTCTAGGGTGTAGTAGGGTGCCTCGCACTGATAGCGGACAGCAGCTGTGTACAGAGGCTCGTGGAGTTCGGAGACGTATGAGGCTTGGGCATTGTCAACAGGAGGGGGATCACCACAGTTCACAGCTGTAGAGAAGAAACAAAAGGGATCCAATACAATCAAAGGGGCGCCTTCACTCAACAATATGGTTACTTTGTGTGACAGGGAACCAACCACTCAGCTTCTCTGATCCCTGTACAGTCATGGGGGCTCACTTTCTCTGTCCCTTCAGCATGCTTACATCCCCGTACTTCAGCATCCTCCTAATCTGGAGATACAGTGGATCTAGAGCCTAAACACTCCGTTCCAATTCCCTTCCCACAATACAGACACAGGTCACTTACGAACACAGCTCAAATGGGAGTTGCTCCATTCACCACTTTCTTGACAGCTGGAGAGAAAACTTGTGATGCTATCTCCTTGCTAGGAAAAAAAACCACATGATCCATGTAAGTCTCTGGACATGAAATACATCTAGCACAGGTGCTCCAGTGGAGCGGCCTCAAAATACTGCAGTGGCTGGAAGAGGTTTCCTCTCACTACTGCTGTATTGAAAACTTTGGGTTCCCAAAGGTACTCAGGACCCCTGATGGGAATGGCCTCAAGATGTTGCTGAGTGGGCCAGAGCAGACATACGCTTTTTTATTTCACTTACCCTCACAATTTCATAGCCTTCCTCACAGGTCACCTTCACAATGTCCTTTAAGATATATCTGTCCTTCTTTGGGTCAAGAACAGAGTTGGAGATGACACTCATGGGACAGGTAACAGCTTTGAAAAGATAGGTGGAAATCAGTGATGAACTGGTTCAAGATTTACTCTGCTTCCAGCTCCCAACTTCTTTCTCCCCAGTGATTTTTTCCCCTAGTAAGCAGGCATACTCTTACTCAATAGCAGCAGCTGTGAACATGTTAACATGCTGTTGTGCCATGAATGTGACCCGGGACAAATCCTAACAAGTCCCTAACTCAGCAGCAGAGTGAACACATTCCCAAGCGTTTACTCACGGTCCCCATAGTAGCGTATTTTCCAGCCTTTGTGCTGGGTGCCATGGTCTGTCTGGAAGATTATGTCAAGAACGTTGTTCCTGGTTTTGATTTCAGGAGGACCTGGGAATTTGCTCCCACAATAGGGACCGAAACGCTGTTTTCCAGAAACAATCTGGGAAAACACCAAACAAGAATAAATGAGAATTGCCAAGTGTATTGAGAGAGCTGTTAAAATACACACTTAATGCATACATATTCAAATGTATTCCCACAAACTCCAAAAGACAACACAATTGAAAATAAAGTTAAGCAGTCCCAAAGTGCTCCAAATATGAGGAGATTGATGGGAGATTCAGAGCACCCTGACTCCTAAGCTCCCTAAGCTGCACACCTACTGTTAAGCTGTCATGGCAGGTCCCGTTGGAGTCGGCTGGTTCCACGTCGAAGTCCCCGCTGCGAATGGTCAGCACCACAAAGTAGCCTGGGCTCAGAGCCACTCGGTAGCCACACTGAGAGTTCTCCGGGTACTGGTTGGGATAGTTGGGGCTGGCAATCTCCCCCGTTGGCTCAGTGAAGACATTCCCACTGCAGTTCACTAGGATTAAGGAAGGAATGTGAGTAGGATTCAGAAAGGAAATGGTCCATGGGTGCACCTGACAAGCTCTCCCTCTTCCACCACATTCCCAGTCTGCCCAGCTACCTGCAATAACCATGTCACAACATTGCGTCTTCCCAAGAAACTGAAGCCAGGGCCACTCTCTATCCAGTTAGCCAGGGGCTTTAACTCCTTTTTACCCTCCACCTGAGATTTAGGCTTCCTTTCCTCATGCTCAGGTCCTCATATCATACTCCTTTCAACATGCACCGTTTGTGATCTTGCAACTTTTTGGTTCAAGCCAAGCAGGCCCTTGGCAATTTTTGTGTCCTTGTGGAACTTCCCTGTTTTGTCAGAGATTTAAAGATTCACAGATTGCAGTATGCTAAGAAGGGTTACCATCATAGTCTTTAAAGAATGTCGTTCAGTAGTTTCTTAATTCTCTTGACAAAGAAATAAAAATAAAATTGCTAAGAATATGTTAATAGAAGTTCCCCAAACCCCTGTCTACTGCAGTCCAGATTTGCACTGGGATGGGTTTTTTCCCCTAAAATATACCTGTCACAAATGGCTGAGAAGGTTGATAAAGTCTTCCAAGTGCAATATCTCAGTTGGCCTAAATTAATTTTTGCTATTGACCACAGGTCATGCACATCTCTTACCTCCACAAGTTTTGTTATCTTCATAGAGGAAATAATCTGGTGGACAGCTGCAGAAGTAACCTCCAATATAATTATTACAGTAATGACTGCAGGGTTCATCCACAAAATCCATGCACTCATCCAAGTCTGCAAGAGTGAAAAGATGAATCAGCCAAATTAGGAGAGGGCCCCGAAAGCAGGAGAAATTGAAGCCAACACTAGTGGACAACAAGGAAAAGGCATCTCTAAGACAGTATTTATACTGGCCATAATGGAATGTAGCTCTGTCTGCTGGGATCTCTTTAGATAAGGCATTTCTGTAAGAAAAACCCTTCTTGTCATCTTTCCTCCCAGCCTGGACACTACAGAGATTCAGAGGAGGCTGTTTTAACCTTACCCACAGCAGTGTAGTAGGCAGCAAAACCAGTGAAACGCTCCTCATTGGAAAAGTCTGATTGGAATGTCACAGTGAGGGTGTTGTAAGGGACACGAAATTCCTCCACAATCCAGGAGCCAGGCGCACGATGTTTCTTCTGCCCACAAAGCACGCCTTCAACATAGCCAGCAGACAGGATCTGCAGAAGAATTCAGAGAGAACTCACCTCGCTACTGCAACATGTGGAATTATCAACACTTGAGTCTTTCAGCTTTTAGGTGCTCAGGTGCAGCTGAAGGGAGCCCCTGGACAACCAGTTTAATGATATTCATAAGATATTTGAAGAGTGGTCCCTCCTACTGTCTTCCCAGTGAAATACCTGTCTTGATTTCTCAGATAGAAATTAATCCACACTGTTTGCTGTTAACATCCTTTCTTCAGGCCCACTTGTACAAAAAAAACCCACCAAAACACTGTATTTCAAAGCAGCAAAACCAACCATGACAGTCCACAGAGCAGCCTAACAGGCTCCTTGGTTTGTTGCAAAAGGACACAGGTTATTACAGAGCACACTCATCCTTCTGTCCCACCTTGGTCCTCCTCAAAGGTGTCCTGGTGTTGCACTTGACCTTACTGCCCCTTTTCACACAGAGCTATGGCAGGACAGGATGGTCTTGTTTGTGTGGAAGTGCTTGATCATTTGTGCCTTGTAGGACAAGATAGAGCAGAGCTGGTTCTAAGAAATCTGTGGTGCATAGATCAAAAAAAAGCTGTGGTGCAAGGGACCACAGCACTTTATCTGAGTGGCCACTATCCCTACACAGATGGATTGTTTTTACCTCCATCCTTTCCAATCAATTTTGGTTCACAACAGATCATCTATGGTCACTCATCGATTAATTCCAAATAATTTCAGGCACAGACAACTATTGCCCTAAGAAAATGGTCTTTTTACACCTACACATCAATGGCTAGGAATATTCCTTGCAATAGAGATGTGTCAGTGATGGCTAAGAAGACTTTTCCTAAGAATATGGAGAAACATGGGATGGGGAGCATAAATGGGACACTCAGTTTGCAGACAACACTCATGTGGTTATAAAGCAAACTTGAATTGATTTCATGACTGCTAGTGGAGATACACCCAGTCATTTGGACTTCTTGGAGCTCAGAACAGGAAGGCTGTGTGTAACTCCTCTCCCAGCCCTGAGCTTTGTGCACAGCTCTTTTAGTTCTGTGCTCTAACCTGCCTTCTTGTCTTTTTCTCACTCAAGGGCATGGACAGTACCTTCACAAAGTCATACTCGCAGCCCTGTGATGGTTCAAGATCCAGATGTGTGAAATAAAGGTGAATACCATATCCCAAAGGGACCTGGATTTGCCAAGTTTCGTTCACATCATTGGGATACCCCTGAGGATAATTGGGTGACAAGATCTCTCCATACATAGAGGCCGCGTCAGCCCAGACAGGGAGACAGAAGAAGATCAGGGACCTGGGGAAAGAGAAGGGAAGGTGACATTGCAGCAGTGTTCTCCATTTTCATACGTGCACAGCCCCAGTGAACAAGCTAGGCTTTGGCTGCACACAGCATGCAGCAGAGCTCCTGGATCCCGAGTTTCAAAGGCCAGTGCTGGGGCTTGTCTTTCTCCTGTAGCTTTTCACACAGGAGTACAACCTCAGTTGTGCTCTCTGCTTGTCTCAGTCTTTGTAAGAGCTGGTAAAGCTGCAGGAGCTGAACTCAGCAATCATAAGTGCTCTGCTGTGGGAAATGCATGCAAAGAGAGCTCCCAAGGCCTCGAGCATGCAAGCTCAGAGATAGAGATGGATACAGTGTTTGACCTAAGACCTTGGAGAAGGCTTGAAAGTTTAGAATAGAAAAGTGAAACAGACACAAAATAAGAATAAAGATCTGTAGTTTAAGTAAAAATATGTTTTAAGCAAATAGAAATGTGCCCTATATAAGTAAATAAATATGTTAAGCAAGACAGTAGAAAACTTTAAAGTTTAGCAATAGAACTTGTTATAAAGTTACTAATAAGTAGAAGATACAGCAATAAGTTTTTGTAGAGTTATATGATTGGATAGAAAAAGATGCATTTTGGTAGGATTGTGTAAAATGCAGCAATTAATGATTGATTATGAAGATGCTAGCAAGCTTTCTAGAGGTAGCTGATTGGATAAGAAATTTATAAAAGACATTTTAACTAGAATTATAACAGCTTCTGATGTACGGCTTCTGATGGGATAGCTTTGGATGTAACAACCTTACTGTCTCGCCCTTCCATGAGACTGATTTTGCAATAAACCATCTTTTAATCACCTCATCAGTCAACCCCATCTATTCTGTATCCTGAACACTCTTCCTTACTCATCGCCCTGTTCTGGAGGCTATTTGGGCTATAGATACATTCAGATTTGAAAATAGAGTCTTACAGTAGAGTCTTACAGAGAAAACACATGATTTATAGAATGCAATTACTAATAAACCTTGAGAGTTAATAACTCACCACATCTGGAAAAAGCAGTTCTTCCTTTCTGAAAACCTTCAGGAATTGGACTTTGGAGTTACGCTCTGGGACAGAAAGCTGTGATTGGTTAATATTGCCTGGGTGTCTGCGTGCCTGCTAAGCAGGTTGAAAACCCTAAAACCCCATCTTAGGGAAACTAGGCCGAGGTTTTGCCTGAAAAGCAAGTTTATATCTCTGTCCCTTCCTGCACAGAGCAAACCCAAGCATCAAGAAGGGAGGCTAAGATCCATAAGGACAAAATCTGTCTGGGTACTCACCAGTGCTCACACTCTCCCCTTATTACCATCAGTGAATCCAGACACCATGCTGGTGCACAGCAAATTAAGACACAGAACACGTCCCCCGAAAGTACCCAATCCGTTTGTCCCAGCACCTCAAAAATCAAGCTAAGACCCTGGGGCTGGGAAGCACCTTGTCCTGACTTTTCTAGCTGTCAGACAACGACACTGGGGAATATCCTCCTTTCTCATTCCTAATGCCTGCAAAATTTACCTTCTCTCCATAGTTCACGCCTGGTTTTCTTGTCTGTTCTCTTTTCTTTCTCTCTTTTTTCTTCCTGTGCACACCCTTCTCCTAGCGCACCAAAGCTGAGTTCTGGGGAAGGGAGTGCTAATTCGCAATATCGCAGCACCCTCTATCTGTGGGATGCGGCTTCCCAGCCTTCCCTCCAGCGTGAGATCCTGGCTTTGAAAGCTCTCGGCAGGAAGGGGAATTCCCAGAAAGAGTTGCACAATCCTGCTGGCTGAAATTGCCGTGGGGAGCGCACCAGTCTGGTTGTATTTTCGGGAAATCAGATGACTTTGGGGAAAAGGGAGGGGAATCGAGTTTTCGGCTGCCTTCCCTCTCCTCTTCGTTCCCCTCCCTTTTTAAAGTTGGGAACAACATCCAAAGGGTGTAGAAAGGGGAGAGTCCAATGCTTCTGCACAGAAAACCCTTTTTGATCATCATGTCCAGAGATCACCTTGGTGGAGTTCAATCTTACTGCAACCTGATGGCCGCAGGTCTGCTGCTGCTGCTCCTCATCAGACACTACAGAGACCCTTTTTTTAGGGGAAAAATAAAAGAAAAAATAGTGGCCTATTCAATGTTGTGCCTCTCTGAGGCCACCAGCAGGAGTACATGGTTTTGCTGGGTTCAGCATGGGGACACATCTAAGACTAGGAACACATAACTACATTTTTATTTACCAAGTGAGCTTCATGTAAGAAAGAGCATGTTCATCATGTTCATGCTAAGACCCTTGCCGAAAGGAGTTCAAAGACTTAGACCAGACAGGACCCTTAGCCCGGCCAGTGCCCGCAAGCCAAGACCAAAAAACAAGCTAAAATATCTGTCACTAATACTCTAGAAACCCCCTCCTCCTCACAAACCAGCTGCACTGGGACTGGACTATAAATGAAAATCTAAAATTCCATTACGGCCTCTACCCTTAACAGCCAGCACAGCACACTCCAGAGCTTGTTTTGGACAGGAAAAAAAGTGCTTCAAGTTTCAACAGGCCATAGGCAAAGTGCATTAGCACAGCCCATCTGAAGGAGTCCTTTAAATTGTCAAGGGAGAGAAACACCTCCAGATGAATCATAACTGACTTCATTGTAGTCAGGATAAAGGCTTTGCTTGACAAACATGCCTTGTCTGTTTTCTTTGTCAAAATGAGAATGGAAAGAGAAAGAAAACAGCGTCATCTCATTTCTGATGTCTCTTGGGAGCACAGCTTGGTATTTTGAACTGGAATTTTGAGAATGGGAAAACAGTGATGAAAGATACACAATAAATCAAAAGGAGATGTTTTCTCCTCTGAGCTGTGCAATGTAACAACCCTGTCAGTGACTCTTCAAGTCACAATCATATTTGAAAATGGGCATGGTGGAAATAAAATGAGTGTGCACTGATATGTTATGCATTTTATCACAAGGGAATTCTGTATTTTCATATAAATCTGACTCAACTCATCTGTAGCAGTGGTGTGTGTGTATGAATATTAATAATTCTTTAGAAAATAATTAAGAAATATGTGTTATTAATCAATTAATTTCTATTAATTAAGAAAAAGATTGCTGAAGATAGTTAAATAAAGAAGTAGCTGCATTTTATCTGGTGACATATCTACATAATGCTAACTATTTATGCAGAAGATTGGTAATCTTGATATATATTTACACTGAATATATATACAACATTTGATTGCATTTTCTTAAATCTGTATTGTTTTTTCAACTCTTAGGATGAAAGGGTTAGGTAATATATTTCACAATTCACTACAACTATGTCAGATAACAATTTAAAAGAGGCAAAATCATGCCATTAAGGTTAATAAGTGATAACATTAAATTCACCAATGCAATATAATTCTGCTCAGAGGCACACATATTCTCTTAAATTCCTAAATTACATGATCACATACTACTTTTCCCAAATTGCATAAGACAACCCTTTTCTTAAAATGACTCAGAGTTGTGTAGCTGTAACCTTTCTGCCAGATGTTATGAAGCGCAGTAGTAGTGTTCCAGGTTTCATAAAATTACCATTTAAAACAGGCTTGACTGGCTTGTCTTTCCCCAGGAAGCTGGGGAAAAGAAGTTTTTCCCAAGTTCTTAAGAAAAGCCACAGACATCTCCATCTGGAAACACTGAGTCAGTGCATTTTTTAAAAAGGGCATAAACATCAAAAGAGAAAACAACATTAACTAAGCGAACCAAGGGAATATAAGTAGCAGGGAATCAAGGATAGAGAAGTAAGAAGCAAAATACCCTCAATTTACCAAGACCTTGGCAGTAATTTGCCTGTTTCCCATTCTGCCAATAAGAGGGTTCTGTGGGTCTCTTGTGCGCTGCACTTCTCACCTCCTCTTGTGACCCAGGCCAGTTTTGCTGCCAGTCATTAAAGTGGGAGCCTTTGACAAACCCCAGGAAAACCTGGCAGTGCAGGTGTGTTCTGGCTCAGAACCGTTCAATACAACTCGCTGATTTCCACCTCTGCAAACAGTACCAGGGGGATTTTCACCAGAGTCTTTTATTCCCTCCATCACCGAGTCTCATTGCAAAGCTTCCACCACCTCCCAGTAAAACCTGGGACTTGGGAGCACTCTGCTCAGTGCACTGTACCACACTGAGATGCCTGCTGCCTTCTGACTTCCTTCTCCTACACCCCTGGGTGTTTCAGCCATTACAGTAAAATATTCCTAAATACTTGGGCTTACTTTCACTGAATTATGGAATGGTTTGGGTTGGAGAGGACCTTAAAGGTCATCTAGTTCCAAGCCCCCTGCTATAGGCAGGGGCATTGTCCACTGGACCATGGAGGGGCTCAGAGCCCCATCCAACCTGTCCTTGAACACTGCCACGAATGGGGCATCCACAGCTTCTCTGGGCAACCTGTGCCAGTGCCTTACCATCGTCACAGTAAAGAATTTTCTCCTAATATCCATTCTAAACCTACTTTTCTTCATGTTAAGGCCACTCCACCTCGTCCTATCACTATCTGCCCTTGTAAGAAGTCCCTTTCCAGATCTTTTGTAGTCCCTTTAGGCACTGGAAGGTGCTACGGTGAGGAAGGACCCTTCTCTTCTTCAGGCTGGGCAACCCCGATTCTCTCAGCCTCGAAACCACTTGACTGTAAACTGCCGTGGCGACATTCCCGCGGCAGGAGAACCCGCCGGTTCTCCCGGACTGAGGTCCCGTCTCGCCGGTCTCGGCGGCACCGAGAGGCGGCAGCAGAGACCGGCGGCCCCGTGGAGCCCCGGCCCCGGGAGTGCCCCGCCCGGCCCCAGAACGGATGTCGGGGGGGGACTCCCCTGACCCACCGTGGGTGACACCTCCTGGTCCCGGCACGCAGCGTCCGAGCCCACCCGCCGCGACCGGGGACCACGAACTGCAGCTCCCCGCTTCGTGGAGCGGAGGTGGGGGAACGGAGCCGGCAGTGCCTGAGAAACGGGGTCTGATGTCGCACAGGACAAGAGAAGATGGCCTCAAGCTGCCTAGGTTTAGGTTGGCTATTAGGAGAAATTTCTTCTCTGAAAGAGTGATCGAGCATTGGAACAGGCTGCCCCGGGAACTGGTGGGATCACCACCCCTGGAAGTGTTCAGAGAATGTGTAGATGTGGTGCTTAGGAACACGGTTTAGCAGTGGACCTGGCAGTGCTGGGTTAATGGCTGGACTCAATGTTCTTAGAGGCTTTTTCTATCCTGAATGATCCTATCATTTATTTGTTCAGTAATCTTCACACTGGAAAGGTGACATGATTACAAGCATACTATTCCTTTCCTGTCTCAAACATCCACCAAATTCCAGTTTCTCCATCTTTTCAGTTCCTCAGCATACAAGAAATGGTCCTGGAAGGGAAATCTTGTAGGTGCTCTTGAAGAAGCATCTGGGGTCTTGTGGCTCTGGTGTGTGGGAAAGCTGCATGAGCCACTGGAACGCAGTCAATGGAACTGGATTTGCAGAAGCTTCAGCAGCTGCATTTCCATCGTGCCACATTGGGCTCATGTGAACCTCAAATTTCACATTAATACCCTTGTAATGTTATGAAATTATGGTATATCTAAAGGACAGTAAATCAAGATTTTTGGCTACAGCCCCTCCTCTCAAGAATAACACTGCTCTGATTATTAAAATAATAATAATACTGCTGAAAAGTAGTGGTACACTCATCATGATCTGACTCAAAACCTGCTCTCAGAGCTACTGCTCTCTGACTCCTAGAGACTATCAAGCATTTAATCTAAACAGGTCAAATATAGCAACATCTCAAGCAACTGGAAACAATCTTGCCATGGAAATTGTTAGGCAATCTCAGGAACAGATGCTGCTTCTGAAACTCTTCTCTGACAACAGTAGGTTACAGAATTAAGTGGATCATTTCTTGTCAAACATGACTTGAGGAGGGACAGACCATCATCATGCTCACATAGAACTGATTTACTTAGGAAAGTGGCCTAAACACCATAAACACACAACTGAATGTGGAAATGAGAGATAGATATGCCTTGAAAAACCAGACCTCGGACTTTGCAAAAAATTTGGCAAATTTGTCCACTAGTTAGGGTGGACAAATACAGCAACCTGTTTGCAGAGTGTAACCTGATGGAGTCAGCTACCCTGGAGGGCTTTTAAACCCTTGCTATACATCTTGGCCTGCCACTCTGCACCTTACACTGCCTCCAAGGGACTTTGGGAGGAGACCAGGCTCTCCCCTTCTTCATCACCTTCCTCACTCCCCAGTGCAAGAGAGGCGTGAACCAAATGGAAAGAGCCTGGTGGATAGGTGGCTTTGCTATCAAGAAATCTGGATTTGTTCAGCCTGGAAAAGAGAAGGGCAAGGAGAGGCAAGGTCTTTAGCCTGGTCTCCTAAGTAAACGAAGTCTATGTGCCCATGCTGCCAGTCAGTCCCTTTCCCAGTCAGATTTGACAAGAAATGGGATCAAACAGGTGCTGGTGCCGCTACCTAAGGGTAGCGGAGGGGAAAGGATAAGGAGAATGGACCAGGATAAAGAGGATGATTCAGCACTAGTTCAGAAAAGCTGGGAGCTCTCCAACCATGAAAATGTACAGCAATTACTCAGGCAATGCCCTGAGCAAATGGCTCCAGATTTGAGTCCTTCTTGTGAGCTGCAGTTTGGATCAGAGAACTCCAGAAGCCCCTTTTTATGTCAACCTTTGTGTGAGCCTGTGTTTGCCCCTTCAGCTGAGTTTGTGCAACCAAGTGACCCAGCAGGGAAATGGTAACACAAACAAGGGAAGAGGATCACATCCATTGCACCTGAAACTTCAGCTGAGGAGAACTTGGGGTGCACACATGGACAGCTGCATGAAGGGACACACGTAAGAGACGGCTGTCCAGCAGTTGAGTAATGAGGAGTCTGTGTGGGCCCAGCTGCTGAGTGACTAGAGAGTCACAGAGTCCCAGAGTTATTAGGGTTGGAAGGGACCTCTGGTCATCCAGTCCAACCTCCCTGCCAAGACACGGTCACTTAGAGCAGGTGACACAGGAATGCATTCATGCAGGTTTTAAATGTCTCCAGAGAGGGAGACTCCACAACCTCCCTGGGCAGCATGTTCAGCGCTCTGCCACCCTCAATGTAAAGAAGTTCTTCCTCATGGAGCTGGAACTTCTTGCGGTTTAGGTTACGGCCTCAGCTCCTCTCCCTGTTGCTGAGCACTGCTGACACTGTGCCTGCTGCTGTGGCACACTGAGTCGGGTGCCACAGGCGCAGGGCAAAGCACAGGTGCTGCCGTAATGCCCGTATGGGAAGCAAGTCCCTTTGGGCCACACGAGCCAAGCACCGGGGTTGTGTCCTCCGGGAGCCACTGGGGCAGTGGCACCTGGCAGTGTTGGGGAAGCTCAGGCAGCGCCCTGCGCTGAAGCTGAGGCCGAGGCCAAGACCACGGACGGGGCTGTGGCCGAGGCCACGGCTGAGGTCAAGGCCAAAGCCACAGCCAGTGTCCAGGACGCAGAGCTAGGCTCAGAGCTAGGCTCAGACTCACGCCTAGACCCGGATCCAGACCTCGGCCGAGGCCCCACAGCGCGGCCCACGCGCCGCCCGCGCTCCCGCCCTCCCCGCGCGCGCCTCGTGTCCGCGAATACCCCCCGGCCCGCCCCGCCGCTCTCCTGTCCCGCCTCAGCCAATCGGGAGCCG
>VZSE01008182.1:599406-617917 GCA_013398275.1 Promerops cafer | reverse complement strand
GCCGCCGCGCCAGGCCACGTGTGCGCGCCGAGCCGGCGGGCGAGATCCCGCCGCCACCGGCACTCCCCGTCCCGCCCGGGCAGCTCGCGAAGTGCCCCGCAGCAGCTGCCCGGGGCGAGCCCCCGGCGCTCCCGGTGCAGAGGGGAAGCACCCTCAGTTTCCCCACGGGAGGTCGGGGTGCGGTCCTGGCAGGCCGCCTGTGGAAGAGGGGCAAGGAAGAGCCCGGGGTGCCTGCGAAAGACCCCGATTCGGGTCCGTGTCCCGGGCACAGGAACTTTGTTTGCGATTGTCCCGTGAGTGCCCGGTGATGCGTGTGCATGCAGTGCCCCGGGAGCGTGTGTCCGGAGGGGTGTCCGCTCGGGAATCTCCGCAGCCCCTCAGGTGTTGCCCCGTCCGAGTGCTGGGACGTCACTCCCCGGGGACGTCACCCGTGTCTGCGGCCGTGGTGGCACTGCGGAGGAGTGGCGTGTCATCAGGGGCACTAGCAGGTAGGGTGAGCAAAGCCTTCCAGCTCGGTGCCAGGAGAACTGGGGTGATGTCTTGTGCTCCACCTGCAGCGCGAAGCGTGTTGCAAAACACACGGTGCCTGCGCTTATGTAAACATGAGATACTTGAGTTCCATGCGAGATGGTTAAGGCAAGGCTGGAGTTGTGATGTGGGCTGGCGATTGAGGGGGAGGTTGTAGCTCCCAAAACATTAATTCAAGTGTATGTGCACATGCTATCTGTGTAAATCTCTGCAGATGCTCAGGGAAACTTTGGGTTGTGAGAGCATTTGGTGGTGTAGTCAGCTAGCAGAAAGGAAATACAAGCTTTCCTCTGAACCTGAAAGTATATTTGAAGTGATACAGCCACTACTGTGTCATCTGTCAAAATAAAGTTGCTTTGGCTAACTAGAAGTATAATATTTTTAAAGGAAATGCAAGCAAGAAAAACTGTGTCACTTCATAACCATAGTCTGCTCCAGACTTATTTCTGCCTGATTTAGTTTATGATGTGTGAGATCAAACTGAGCAAAACATTCTTCACGTGAAGGGACAATACAGGAGACCGAACTGACTATCATTTTGAACTCAATGTAGAAGTTTGTTAAACCAAACTTCTGTAAAGAAAAAAATGAAGTAGGAAACACATGGGGCATGCACACAAGTCAGCAATAATTAGTCTAGCAGCTCCCCACCTCTGAATGAGAAAAGTCCTGCTTTCCTTTCTCCCATGTCTTTCTCTGGTCCTTTAATTGCGGTCTGATTGAATTTACTTGCTTGGCAGAAACCTAAACCAGAAAAAGCAGATAGTTCACTACGAGGTTAGTCACCTGGATCAACCAAGGGACCAGTCTAACAAGTGCTGATGCAGAAAAGGTCCTAGAAAGCGTGTGTGGAGGCAGCCACAGCAGATGGCTCTGCAGAAAGCACCTTGACCATACTCTCCAAGTTGTTTCTTGCTAGCAGTAAGTTGGGACATGACATTGGGAGGGTGTTTCCTGCTCAGTGTCTTACGAGTGAACAGCACCCCTTCTTTGAAATGAACAGCAGATAATTATTGTGCTAATGATGATAAGAGCTGCCTGCTGCAGTCAGTAGATTAAGGAAGCGTGAGAGTCCTGTGTGCTGTTACAAATGTTCCATGTGCAGTGTTGACAATAAGCCCCCGAGATGCCCCAGTGTCCCTTCCCGAGGTAGGCCACTATCTGTTTTGCAGAGTCTCAGTGGATCTTTAGAATTTGTATTAAAATTCTGGGGATCAGGGTCCAGAAAACCACTCACATCTCTCCCCTGCATGCCTCAAAGTGATAAACCAAACCAGGAGGCTGGAGCTGTACTTTTCCCTGTCCTTTCTCCCTAGCTCAGTATCTTTTAATTAGATGCAGTGGAAGGCATAACTTCAGACAGAAGGCTTCGGGGCATGCAAAACAGCCTTGCCTGCAGTTTGGCACTCTTGCAGGTCATGTGGGTTGAGCCACTCAGGGAGAGGGGACTGACTCCAGCTCTCCTTCTTAATGGGTGGGTAAGCACTGGGTGGTAAAGCATTATACCTGTAGCATTACTTTAGAAGGAAGGGCCAAACACTACTGCAGAGCAACATGAGAGGAGAGTGAGAGGAGTTCCTTAGCCCCGCACAAAGAAATGTACATTTAATTGCTGCTTAGTTTACAATCCTCTTAATCTCATTAGTAATGCAACTAGTGCTGATGAACACTTCATAGGATGGCATGGGGTACAGATGAAAGGCATTTCTAAAAGCTGGAAGAGGCATTAACACATTAAGTATGGCTTTTCCTTCACTTCCTCCATTTCAGGTGTTTACATAGATTCAGGAAGAAAACTATTTTTGTTGGCTGCAGCTAATACTGCTGAATTAGTTCAGAACAAGGCCATGAGGGTAAAGCGTGGTTCCAAAGATGGACTAAAAAGTTGTTGCTTATTTCTTCCTCTGTGATGCAGTTTCCTATCTACACTGTGCAGTTTTACTGTGACAACAGTTTCTAGGGTTTCACTTTCAGAAGATCACTACAAACTGGTAAAAATAGTCTTCTGAAAAAGAGGAAGAATCACAAAGCACTTCTTGACTTGCTACATTAATTTGTGAAGAAAGCTGAATTCTTGTTGCAAAAATAGTCTGAATTTACTCTCTTGATTCAGAATAAATGTTCACTTAGTAATGATCTGAAATAACCAAAAGATGCCATTAAAACTGTTGGCATTCTGACATGACTGAAAAAAAAAAATAAATACAAGAGAGAACAGGAGAATGAGAAAGAACATTCAAGAACCAAAACTAGATTAGTCCTCAAGAGCACCACGTTGTTGTTGCACATTGCTGAGCAAATTATGGGGATTTTAGTCACAGCTTTGTATTTAAATCTGAGACAGGTTTATACATGCTGCAATTTTGAAGCAGAGAATACAGCTAGAATAGAGTCCCTTACCTGGATTTTACAAGATGAAAAACTTACTGCAGACTTCCCCCACGTAAAAATTTGCATAGACAACCCTTGAAGAAATTAATCTGCAATTTGGCAGCAGTACCAGCAGCAGGAATACCTCAAGCACAGTTCTGAACCCCGCCACAATAAAAATTGTGATATGACAGTACACTAATGTCTGTCAAACATATGAGAATGTCTTTGAGAGATGAACTCTAGCTTGCACTCTTCAATAGGTCCGGGGCCCAGTGTTCCCACTGGAGCTGCTCTGGTGGTGTGAAGGAGATAACAGGGTTTCTGTGCTGCTGCTCTTGGCCTCACGTGAGAGGGGACAGATTTCTTTCCTGCTGTCACTGCTCAAAGCATAAGCCAGGATACAGGAGGCCTTATGGCACTGTGTATTTAATACTTCATGTTGCTCGTGTTTCTTGCATGGCTGTGCGATCCCAAAGATCTAAAGCTATTTATCTGACCATAATATTACACAGTGCCTTGCGAGCTACCTGCATAATGTGGAGGGGAGCCAACATGCTGTTTACAGCCCTGAGCCAGAAATGACCTAGCTGGTTTGCACAGACCTGCCAGGAAAAGCATTGGGAAAGTGTTCTTCCATCCACAGACATAGCAGGGACCTGCAGAAAGTAACACATTCTTACTCAATGGCTGCCAGAAACCTATTGCTTCACTCGCACGTTGTCTTATCTCCTCCTCTTCTATCTCTCATCAATTTTTTTACACGCTCTGCTTCATGCTCCCTGCATCCTGAAGATTTTTAGGCTCAGTGAAATTCATCTTGTGGTCACCCAAAGCTGCTGGCTTATCCCAAATCAAGTTCCCAGCTGATCAGCCAAGCAGGGACCCTGCAAGGGTCCATGAACAGCTGATTCTGATGGGTAAGAAATGGGAAAAGTTTTAAGAGGCAGCAATGTCCTGTCATAAAACTAGCCCTGTCACAGAACACTCATGTGCTGCCTTGTTTAAACTCCTAGCTTCAAATACACCTTATTCCTTAAATAATTAAAAAATAGATGGAGTTGAGTAATGCTACACACTGCCTGGGTCTACATTAGCAAGAAAAATGCTGCAGTAGGAGCAGACGTATAGAGCAGACTTGCCTGTTGCTTTTGAGCATTTGCTTTGGATTTGCCTCAGTCAGGTCATACACACTGATCACCCATTGATTGGAGTGTGTTTTCAGTTCAGTTTCGTGTGCAGAGAGCCCTGTTCCCATGCTTTGAGACAGTTCTGTTACGCAAACTAAAGCATCATAAGTGGACTTTCAAGGTAAACCCCTGAGCTGAATTAAAATACATGTTTATGCACCCAGTTTTAAACAAGGTGTGGCACTTTTGCAGTGTTAGAAGCAGAAAGGAATAACTTTGCAGTCAAAATATTAAGTAAGGCTGATATTTTAACACATTCTTTTTCCTGTTGTCCCATTTCTTTTCGTTTTGGCATTCTTATAAAAAAATTGGGACAATTTCCCTGCTGGATGTTAACAAAGGAGGAGTGAAATGTCAGCATAAGGGAGAAGAGGAAAAATAGAGGTACTGGCTTGGAGATGAGATAGAGCTAGTGCATATAAAAGGAGAAATAAAGGGAGCAGAGATGAAAAGAATGTTTCTGCTTTTCTTACTTGCATCTTTATCTCTGGAAAAAGAGACACATCTTAATCACCCGGTCCAGAAAATGGCAAACTTGACAGCACTATTTTTGCTTGGGATTAGTAGAACTTTTCTCCTGCCTAATCCACCTTCTTGATGATTTAACTTCTTTTGCTCAGTTAGTTTCTTGTATTTGTGGACAGCCTGGGCTTTGTGCAGTGGCCCATTACTCTCCCAAATGTCTGTGGCCAAGGAGCTGAGCTTGTCCTTTCCTTCCATCTCCGTGGTTCTCTTGTTCCTTTGAAGTAAAAAAATAAAAATAATCTCAATTGCTAATTCCATTCTACAGAAAGTGTGTCTAGAGGCAAAACCCAGCTCTGTGTGCAGGCTGTTTTTCAGCTCTGTGGTGTATAGGGAAGAAGGAGTTTGGATCAGAGGTTCCCTGCTGTTTTCTCCAGGAGTCTTACAGCCGCTTTCCCGCCTCGGTCCACTCTGCTTAGGGAGCTGTGAAAGAGGATTTTGGCAGAGTGGGAGCTGCTGGGCAGAGCCTCTTGGCAGCACGGAGCAGGGACTCTTGTCCTGTCCCTCTGAATGGCAGAAGCACAGCAGCGCAGCGTCCTGCTGCTGGCATATCCAAAGGTGACATCCAGCTTGCCAGAAGGCCACCATAACTCCCAAAGCTGCTGTGCTAAGCCAGGCTGCTTCAGGGACTTGGTAGTAGGGCAGGAGTACTTATGTTGTTATCAGCAGCAATTGTTTGTTATTTAATAGATAGTTTATCAGTGTTCAGAAGGGCACAGGCCACATCAGAATGACCATTGCTACCCTGTATCCACTGCCCTTTGGGGGTTAAAGTTTCTATCTGCAGCATGCAACTGGCCCAGTTGTAAAACTGAGAAAATTATCTCATGCAGCAAAACTGTAGGTAAACTGCAGTCCAGAGTACTAACAAGTTACTCTGGATATCAGAAGAATTTAGGCTGATGTTGTGACTTTTGAACTGGAACAACAGCCACATAGTGCAAGACCAGGCTTTAAGTTTATAGTTTCTAAAAATACAGATGCAGTGTGTATTATTAGTAACTCTATATTTGAAAGGGTTCATACTTCTTTTTCCTTCAGAGCAGCATTACCCAAACCATGACGTGATCTCCTGCGTAGAGCTAAAAAGGAGCATGGCTGACAAGTGAGACAGGTCTGTGAAAAAGTAGGAACACTAGTTACATTACAGTATTCAGTCATACTTTAATTATGTCTGAAGAAATGGCTAGAGGGGAAAAATTTGGTAGAACTTGACTGTTTTGCAAAATATTAGTGATTTTTAGGAGAGTGGGGGACCCTTTAAACAAAGGTTTAAAACCATGCATATTGATGAACAGCAATAAATTTTGCTTTGCCTGCATTTCTGATCTGATTTTTCTCCCTTTGCTCAGAAAGGGGAAACATTTTTCCACAATAAACCTCAGCTTTTTAACTTTTGATCTAATCTGATAGTAAAACTTATTTTTTACCACTTTCCATGTCTCAAAGCCAGTTCTTCCTATGTTTATTAAACTCCAGCAGGAAGATTGGCTTGTGAACAAAGAATCCCCATTTGTATGTTTCTGAGTAAAAGGCCAGTAGAAAATACTACTTTTTTTTTTTTTTAAATCATGTGAATTGCTCTAATTCTTTGAGTTACTCCTGTATCCCCAGAGAGCCCATGTGATGAACTCTCTTTGCCAATTCCCTCTTTCCCCCTCAACTGGTGTTCAGGGCAGCACTGTGGGGGGAATGGGACAGAAGTGGGCTGTGTAAAAAGCATGGAAGAGCAGGAAGGGAGAGGGATGGCTTGGGTAAGGCATTTTGTAGGGGAGTTTGGAGCTGCTGTTTTGGAAGGGAGGGCAGGCTGGATGTGCAGGAGGGAGGTTGCCAGGCTCTGGGAGCAGAGAGCCGTGGTATGTGGGGCTGGCCAGAAAGCAGCCTGTGGCGTGGAAACCGGCGTGGGACACAAAAGGAGGAAGGAACAGCAACAAGGAGGCAGGGAAAACTGAAAGAGGGGTGGCAGGAGGCTGAGGAAATGGGGAGCAGCAGCTCGGTTTCAGGAGGCAGCAGGTGCACATCTGGACGCAGTAGAACGAGCCCAAAAGGATCTAGAAGAGAGCCCAAAAGGATCTAGAAAAGAGCCCAAAAGTCCCCGACTCCAGGGCTCCCTCCCAAGGGATTTGCGGGGATGGAAAGGGCCTTAAAATGGCTCCAGCCTGTTAGCACTGCCAGACTGCCAGACATGTATTTAAATAATGTGACAGAGTTTCTCATTTCCTCTCACAGTAGTGACTAGACTTGGCCTTGCTTATTGGAAGCCTTCCATCCATCATACACTTCTCGGCAGAATGTGCATTTCATCACCTTTTATTACTGCTCCATATAAAACATGACCACCTCCTGCTACTACTGCTCCATTAGTGCAGGTAGCAGAGCTCCATCCACTGCTCCTGATTTCAGCTAGGATGATAAGTAGTGTGGATGCCAGTATTGTGGTATGTGATGAATTTCCATTTTTTTTTGAGCAGGGTAAGAGAACACACAGGCTTGCAAAGTAGAGCAACAGAGTTACAAAATGCCAGAATTGAAGTGGCTTCTGGTATCCCAGTTCAGCACCTTGTGCAGGTGCCTTTAGAAACACTAATTGCAGTGCTTCCTGTGCCACTATGTATTAGGACATATTATATTTACTGCCTACTGTGTGGCAGTGTTTATTGCATGCTTGGTGAAACTCACCTATACAACAGAATTTAATTCAGTCGTGGTGTTCTGTGTGACACTTCTCACTGTACAACCAGAGTGCTTCACAAATGTTTGCTTCTCACTTGAGCCACAGATGAATAATCTGGAGGCATTCCTAACTTAGACTAGGAGTTACCTTGCAGAAAATGCAAGGAAAAAACCCCTTCCACTTTTATTAGCTGCTCCATATGAAATGCTTCAGACTGATTTTTTTTTTTTTTTTTAATGCCACATGCATAGTACCAGTGGATTTTAGTTACAGCTTTGTGTACCCAGTAGTTCACAAATCAACTGCAAATCCAAAGTTGCAGAGTTAGAAAAGCAAGAGTATCTTACTGAAGGTCACCTGAGGAGCTCTGAAATTAAAGCTGAAAGAACTCATTGAGGTGGGAGTGGGACTGAGGTTTTTTGGACATTGTAACGGTATTACCCATAAAGTGTTGCCCTTCCCCCTGCCTTTTTTTTTTTTTTGGATCTAGCTTCTCGCCATGCACATTGTATTTGTCACAGAATTTGGAAATGAATCAGAGGCTAAAGTGTGATTCATGTATTTCAGCATTATCCATCTCATATATTGAATGGGGCCAGAAACTGTAATCCTGTAATTTTTTGCACTTCAATGTCAGTTTTGCTATAATTATGTTCTGTTGAAGTATTTTCTTCTGTACAGAGTAATTCACCTGGAGTCTGTCTCCCAAGATGCAAATGCAGTATCAGGAATTAACACCATGCCAGGTGTTGATAATGTATGATGTAAAGTACACGTTCCTAATGACATGTTCAGAAAAGCTGTAGTTTGGTTCATGACAAATACTTGTCTAAACTTATTTACAGCTCTTTCTTTTTTTTTTCCTCTCTACTCAGGATATCCTTTTGCCTTGTTCCAGCGCTATTTCCTCTTCCAGAAGGAGACCTACCTCATTCATCTCTACAATGTCTTCACAGGACTCTCAATTGCTTACTTCAATTTTGGTAAGATGAGTTTGGGAAGAGAGAGCTGCCTGGCCCAGGGCATGCTGCGATTTGGGAGGACCTATAAATGTAATTTCTATTTCTTATCTCTCTCTTTCTTTTTCCTGCCCACAGGGACGCAGTTTTTTCATTCTCTGATATGTGTCCTAATCCAGTTCCTCGTACTGAGACTAATGGGTCGCACAGTCACTGCCGTCATCACCACGTTCCTCTTTCAGATGGTAAACCCTCTTTCTGATTCCCTGGGTTTGTAGAAGGGAGGCCTCTGTTCAGTTTAGCACTTCAGTAGCAACTGTGGGTGGAGAAGTGGAGGCAGATCAAAACCAGCTGGAGGAATTAGTTTGAATAACCCAAACAATGGTTTCTTTCAGACATACCTTATGGCTGGATATTACTTCACAGCCACAGAGCATTATGACATCAAGTGGACAATGCCACACTGTGTCTTGACACTTAAATTGATTGGTGAGTGACATCTCTCTTCTCTCTCTTGCCCTCTGAAAGCTGTGCCCATCCCAGGGTTTCAAGTCACTGTTTCTCACCTCTAGGTCTGGCCATTGATTACTATGACGGAGGAAAAGATCCGGTGAGTTAGACACCATTTCTCCGTCATTCCCTGCTGTCCCAGTGAGCTAGAGATCAGAAAATCAAGTTCAAAGGATGTGAGTTAGCAAGCTGCATTGTTAAGCCTCAAGCCACAGCTGAGAGGGGAGCCTCTGTGAGTGTTTGAGGGCACTGAATTCTAGACTGGAACAAAATAATTTGGAACAGAGACAGCAGTGATTAGAGATGGACAGAAGTTGTTTCAGTTATGTCAGAATATTACTCTGCACCCTTCCAAATTCCCCACCATCTCCTTGCCCCAAATCTATTGCTTTAGATTCCCAATCCCTGATGCTCTGTGTCTTGTGGGTAGTGTACCTTTAACTTGCAGACAATCAGTACTGGATCTCAGTTCCCATCTTCCTTTCCTTTGATTAGTCTTACCATGACCCTGTCAGTGGTCCTTTACCATTTGTTAGGACCCTGTTTTTAGCTCAGATGAAACAGAGAAGTTGCACAGCACAGCACGTGGCAGAGGGCACTACACATACTACAGTCCCTCAATCCTGCTTCAAGTACCTGCATTCCCCATCTCCTCTTTGAGGCCTGACCAAGTCTGTAGCATCCATGGAATCACTGCTGACTGCAGGAAAATGAGGTCAAGCTGAAACTTCCTGAGCTGAAGCTTCAAGTATTTAAAGACAATTTTTGCATCAAGAAGTAGGAATTGTAGCACAATAAGGTCTTGGGAGAGTACATGAAATTGCAGTCAGGTACTGGAATAGGTCAGATACAGTGCTCCTACTATGCCTACTCTGCTGCCAGGGATGCATGTCAGTAGATCCCTTCCATGTTTGGAGCTTATTTGGGAATAGAGACCTGTGCAACTGGTCTCAGCCATTGGATCTTGTTGCTGTTTGGACGGGGTGGGGATAGAGAGGGCTGGGGAGAGGAATGGACATGAAGTACGAAGTGTAAAGTTCCATGTCCATGGGGAGCAAGAACTGAAACCAGTAAGGAGGCAGGGTGAGGACATAGCATCCAGAGCTAGTGTGAAACCCCTGGGATGATGTTAATGCCACTCCCTTTGGTGCAGGAGTTCCTGAGCCCTGAGCAGCGGCGATTTGCTGTTCGGGGGGTTCCTACCTTGCTGGAGGTCTCAGGATTCTCCTATTTCTATGGTGCCTTCATGGTTGGGCCTCAGTTCTCCATGACAGACTATCAGAAACTGGCAAGGGGTGAGATGACTGACGTTCCAGGCCAGAGACCCAATAGGTAATACAAAGCTGCTTGACTTCTCCCCTTCCCACGATCCTAGAATGCCGAATCCTGCACGTTCCCTGCAGCAGACTGCCTTCTTACCTGGACACAGAAGTACTGTGACCAGAAGTGATTTACAAGACAAGGCAGTCTTTCAGAAGTTGCTCCTTACTCTGTTTAATGTCCCAGCATTGTTCCAGGGCATGAACATCAACAACCATTTGACATCTTTAGTACAGACTCAGTTCCAACCTGGTGACGTTTGCATCCCAGCTTCCAAATGGAGGCAGCTGCTGCAGAGGAATGTGGTGATTCCCTATCGCTGTCTCCCCCACCTCCTCCTCTCCACCTCTGTTTTTAAAACTATGAATTTGATGGTCTCTTTCCAAGGCATTTCTTTGACCTTCGTATTTTTCTTTCTCAGTTTCGTGCCTGCTCTCAAGCGCCTGAGCCTGGGTCTCTTGTTTCTAGTAACCTACACCTTGGCCAGTCTGTATGTCTCTGATGAATACCTCACCTCAGATGACTATATGGTATGTATTCACTTGGCCTTTGGGGGTGTGGAAGAATTCCACTTCTCTGGTGGGCACTGCACCTACAAGAGGGGCATTAATTTTTTATTTCTTTTTTTTTTTATTTTTGCCTCAATTTAAAAATAAGTTGGCAACTAGTGATAAGCTTTTCCACAGCTGATTTGGCTTTACCACCTGTCCTGTGGATTCCATCTGATGCAGAACAGGAATATGCTAAGCAGAACTGAAACAAGTAAAAACTTTTACAAATAAATAATTGATCTTAAATGCTACTGTTGGTTTTGGAAACCTAATGTACATATTTTATGACCTTTTAATGACTTTCCATTTAACCATTATGTACAAAGAATTTCACTAGAGTAACTTGTAAGGCTTACCATAATCTTTGACATTCTTGGAAACCTCCTAACAAATAATTCCTTCTGGCAGATTATCAGCAAGCATTTTGATTATGCTAATCCCAGAGTCTTCCCAAACTCTACCTCTTTCAGTACAGCCAAATATTACCAAAGGAAGGAGAATGATGTGTAAGTTTGCAAAAGCCTGGCAAGCCCAGTCCATATGTCTTAACACAGATTAAAACAAAAGATGGTGATGAGATCCCATTTACCTTGTGTCATTATGGCCACTCAACTCCAGGCTTTATTTTTACTCTGTTTCACTCTTATCTCTGCAGGAGAAGCCTTTCTGGTTCCGTTGTGGTTACATATTGATCTGGGGCAAAATTATACTCTACAAATACGTAACCTGCTGGCTCGTTACGGTGAGTCTAGATGTCATTCCAGAAGCAAAAGACAAATGAATAAAGGTCCAAGCTTCTTGGACTTAGCACTAAATGGAAGAAATCCAAGTATCTGGAGATCAGTGCAGGTCAGTTCAGCTTGCTTTAAGTTAGCAAAGGCTAGCTAACTAAAAGGCAGTTTTGAATCTGTTTGTTCCATCTCTAGTGATGCTCTCAACACAGTGAGAGTCAGCACTTCCTCAGCTCTGCTTCCCCAGCAAAAAAAGGGCATTTTCATCTTATCTTCCTTGTGCATTTTTTGATAGGAAGGTGTCTGCATCCTTGTTGGTCTGGGGTACAATGGGAAAGACCAGAATGGAAAGCCTTTGTGGAATGCCTGTGCCAACATGAAGGTCTGGCTGTATGAGACAACACCTTTGTTCACAGGGACCATTGCTTCTTTCAACATCAACACCAATGCTTGGGTGGCCCGGTGAGCAGGACAAAATTCTCCTTCTATAATGTATCAGTTCTGTTCTGTCAGCAGAACCAAAACCTTAGGCTAAGCATTAGAGGAAGAATCTGCCAGTTTTCAGTTTGTGCACCTTTTCCCATGTTTTGCTGCTGTGCCCTTAGAAACAGGTTTTTGGGTTACTGGGTTAGAGAGATCTTTTAATTCACCTGTAAGGGCAGTTCATTAATAAAGGCAAGCAGTTGATGGCAGCAGAGACTAGACTGGGACTACAGCAAGCCCTTGGGGCTGCCTGCCCACGCAGCCAGCCACGGAGCTGCTCTGACAGCTGCTTCCTGCATCATGGCTCTTGGTGCTCCCCCCTCCAGTCTCAGAGGGGTTTTGGTTCAGCACTTGCTGGGACCCACAGGTAAATTGTATGTAATGACCTCCTTATAGCTGGGATTTCTTTAAGACTGGTCATGCTGTTCCTGCCACCATGGGGCATGCAAAGGCATCGGGTCCCCTGGGCCCTTCATCCCTGAGACAGCCAGGGGAGGGCAGATAATAACCTGGAAGCACTTTGTTTCTTTTCTGCTCTAGCTACATCTTCAAGCGCTTGAAGTTCCTGGGCAACAAACTGCTGTCACAGGCACTGGCCCTGTTCTTCCTGGCCGTTTGGCACGGGCTGCACTCTGGCTACCTGGTGTGCTTTCAGATGGAGTTGCTTATAGTCATCGTGGAAAGACAGGTGCGTTTTGTCTGACTTACCAGAACGGGGGGAGCCTGTGTTAGCCTCTCCCCCTGAGTCTGCAAAGTGCCATGCTGAAAGCTTTATTTGCATTAAATATGAAAAATAGCTGCTCACTTTGGAATTGGTTTTCAAGCATAGCAGGGTTTTTTTCTCAAGAGTTCAGTAGGTTGCTGCCTTCTACGTGGGCGAACCATAAATATATTGCAGAAGCTGACAGGGAGGAAAGTAGAAAACTTGGCATATGAGCAGAGGGCTGCTGAAGTGCTTGGCAGCTGGAAAGATTGGAGGATAAACACATGAGCTGAATGCCTCTGTAATCTCCTAGTACTGAGAGAACTATATTCCTTATTAAAATGTATTTTCTTAATTAAAACTTTGGCCACGACAGGGTATTTAGCTACTTCTTTAGACTAGCTGCTTACTAAAATGCATTTTACACAGCTGGATAGAGACCTTTGGCCCCAGAGCCTGCATATACAGCCACGGGACATCCAACTGTTGAGAATTCTGGGTTTTTTTCTTTAAATTAGATCATGAACCTTGTTCGGGACAGTCCTCCCCTAAGCACTTTGGCCTCCATCACTGTCCTGCGGCCCATCTTCTACGTGCTGCAGCAGACTAACCACTGGATGTTTATGGGTTACTCCCTGGTGCCATTTTGCCTTTTCACCTGGGACAAATGGATGAAGGTATTTAGTAGCCACAAACTGACAACCCCACACGGCTAACCCTGTTCCCTCCATCGTGGCCCCTGTGTTCTTGGCTTAAAGCTGGTTGCTGATCCCCAACCCTGCCTTTCTCTTTACAGGTGTACAGGTCTATTTATTTCTTTGGCCACGTGTTGTTTTTCACCTTACTGCTGGTGTTGCCTTACATTCGCAGATTAATTGTGCCACGAAAAGAAAAGCTAAAAAGAGCAGAATAACAGCCAAAAGGTAAGACTGTAAGAGGTAGAGACCAAGAGGTAAAGTGGGGCAGCAGTGCTGCTGCCCAAGGTGAAAGGCAAACATCAAATCAACCAAAGCAAATATAGGGCTCCTCTGTTTTTCAGATTGTACCACCTGTGCATTCGTAGGAGTTGATTTAACACTCCGGAAGCAAAGCATCACCTGCCAAGTTTGCTGTGTTGAAGTATGACTATTTTTCAACGCAAGGAGGGGGAAGGAGAAAGCACAGGGTCAGAGACCCAAAAGGAGGGGATCCGAGCGAGCCTCCTTGAGACCCTCCACCTTCTGTCTGTTGCCTTATCTCTGCCGCCCCGCGGCCGGCACTCGTCTCTCCACTGATACCAGATGATTGTACCACACTCACGGCAGGTGCTGCGTTGGATTGGAGCCACCTTCTGACTTTTCTACGTTTGTCATCTAAGATAAAAATTGCTCCTGGTCTTTTTAACATCGGCTTCAGCTCCTTTCCTCTCGGGTGCCTCGGTGTGGGAGTGTGAACTGTCACATGCCACCAAGCACGGCGATGCTACAGGACCGAGTGACACCGGGGTGAGCAGGGCACAGCTAAGAATTCCAGTTCTGTGACAAATTTGGGCCAAGTCCCCGCTATAAGGGGATCCAGCCTGCCCACATATGAAAAATGAGAAAGTAAAATTCACAAGCGCTTTTTACTCAAAAAAGGTACCTTTAATAGGAGGAAAAAGGGTCAGTGGGGCAGTCCGTTTAAAGTCTGATTGCTTCAGAAGCTACAACGACGAAGGTGAAGTTGTTTTCCAGGAGCCCAAAGTTGCACCAGGTCCACACCCAAGTTAAAGAGCCTTTCCAGAAGGTGAAGTCACTGTATACAAGTCCATCATGACATCAGTAGCAGCAGAAGCTCATACTACTCCCCACACTTCCTCAAAGGCAGTAGTAATTTTAGCACACGTCAGGGCAGCAGAAAGGGGATAGTTGCTGATGGAGACCATCTTTTCTGTATAGTCAACATTGACCTGGGAGCAGAGGGGAGGAAAATAGAAAAGAAAAAATAACCGAGTTGCAAAAAGTTTTCACTGAGCCACATCTTCGTTAGTACAAGAAAGACAAGGAGCCACTGGAGAGGGTCCAGCAGAGGCTAGAAAGATTATTAGGACACGGAACCATCTCTTATGAGGAGAGACTGCAGGGCCTTTTTTGTCTAGGGAAGAGAAGACTGAGAGGGGATCTCATTAACACGCATAAGTATCTCAAGGGTGGATGCCAAGAGAATGGTACCAGACTCTTTCCTCTGGTGCCCGGCGACAAGGCAAGGAGTAGTGGCCATGAACTCAAACACAGGAAGTTCTACCTCAACAGGAGGACGAACTTCTTTATGATGAGGGTGGCAGAGCACTGAACAGGCTGCCCAGGGAGGTTGTGAAGTCTCCCTCTCTGGAGACATTCAAAATTCACCTGTACATGTTCCTGTGTCACCTGCTCCAAGTGACCCTGCCTTGGCAGGGGGTTGGACTAGATGATCTCCAAAGATCCCTTCCAACCCTAAGAACTGCAGAGGCACAGTATTTCCTCAGCAGGGAAACTGCCGGACTTCACTAATGCCCTCCCTTGGAAGGGAGAACAGTCCCAAGTGTTGCAGTTTTGGGCCTTTTTTTGACAAGCATACAGGGGAAAATGGGGGGGCTGGGTGGAGGGAAACAAAGCCAAAAAAAAGGACAGATAAAACCTCCATACTCAGAACAAGACTGAAACCTTTTTTACAACCCCAGATAAGGGATACACACACTTACTGAGCCATGAGCAAAAGCTCCCACCACAATGACAACTGGCTCCGCTGCAGGAACCAGCTCACGCAGATCCGACACCTGTGACACTGCAAAAGAGGTACCAATCTTCATACAGCCCACGGGCAGATGGTCGCTGACTGGATTTTTAATCACCTGCAGAAAGCAGAAAGTTAATTGGGGTGCACAAGTAACAGACCCTGACACATAGCTAGATCCATTGTTTGCTAAAAGCAACAGACAAGAAATTCATCAGCGGGTTGCAGGCTGCATCAGGAGCCCATGACTGGTGCATCCAGAGCAGTCCATCCTCATTGTCCATGGTATTCACAAAATACAGTGGTGGTGTCGTTCCACAACCAACGTTACGTACACAATTCAGCATCACAGACTGTCCCTGCCCAAAAATCAAATCCCCTTGAGGTACACATCCTGTTTCCCCGTCCCCCTGATTACCCACCAAGTACACCCAGGTCCTTGAGCAAAAACAATCCCAGATGGGTTGAGGTTCAGTGATGGCAGATATGCCCAGGATACAGGTGATGTAGAGGTGGATGAGTCTTGGCTGTGGGGAGCAGTAGAACGAGTAGCAGAGCTCCCCATGACCAGCAGTGCAATTCCTGAATAATCCAAAATCAAAAAAGTCCACAAGACCTTCTCCAAGTGACAGTAGGCAATATGGAATAGCCAGGAGAAGCTGAGGCACAGCACTGCTCCCAGGAAGAGCATCCCAAACACTACCTGCTCCTGCAAAGAAGCCACAAAGTACACGTTGGGCAGCACGGTCAGGATCCCCAGGCAGAGGGACAGAACAAGCCCCAGCAGGTGTGCCCAGATGCTGCCAGTCTCAGTGTGTACCTGGAAGATGCTCTTGAAACCGGCACAGAAGGAGGGCATGGAGGACCTATAGTCCCCTTTAGGCAACTCTGTCTCATCTTGGCAGGCTGCTGCTGGGATTTAAAACCACTCTCTTTTTTTGGGGAATCTGGATTTTCCAGAAGAAAGTTACAAAACACATTTAAGTCATGATTAGTTCTTCTTTGCTTCTGGGAGTCTTGCTGCTGTCTGAGGAGCTGCACAGTGGGGTCCTGCTCCAGCCCAGCAGCTTCTTGTTCTGGCACGTTCCTCGAGCCAGGTTCATGAGAGCCCCGTGCAGAAAAGGCTGGAAAGGCTGCTCCTTGTCCCTCCCTGCCTGCTGACCCGTGTCCTCGGGTGGATGCAATGGCTAGGGCCAAGCCTTCTCTGCCAAGATGACATCACCATCACCTTCCTCAGGCTGCTGCTTCTCTGGCATTTCCAGCAACAAGGGTAGTTCTTCATCCGAGGAATCCAATATCGTGATAAACCCTTTGTCCCTGTGGTTTATCCAGTCTTCCCCTCTGTGACTGCAGGAGCCATTCAAGTTAATTACATCTTCATTTCCACCTCTCTCTGCCGTTTTAAAAGCCGTACCCAAAAAGTGTCAATGCCCAGGCATGGCAGTCAGGCTCACGTAAGGAAACAGATCCCTCAGCTCCAAAGACAGGTGTGTTTGGGGTTTCCTTCCTGCAGCAGCAGCTCCTAGCCAGGTAGCATGTGGGAGAGACCCCTGAAACCAGGACCCCCAGCAACGATGTGAGAGAACAGAATAGCAACCACACCCATAACAAGGACCTCCAACAAAAAAAAAAACACCTCCCAGCCAAAAAAACATCCCTCCTATGTTGCCATTAGAAGGTTGCAACATTAGCCAGGAACAGTTACAGAACATTTACCTTCAGCAGTTTCTGAGGCCCATCAGCTGCTCTAACACTGAGCTTATGCAGCAGCTGAACTAGCAAAGAGAAAACAAGAAAAAAAAAAATCACTTAAGCTGTGTGGTAATTTGCTGGAGGAATCTCATGCTCTGCCTGAGCTGAGGTACACAAAAAGCCCACCTTTAGAGTTCCCATCACAGTCTGAAAAAAGTAATTTTGCTGACAGGACAACCTCCTGCAGGCACTCCCCACTGTGCTAAGGAGCACATACCTGGGGTGCACATCCTGGAACATCCCAGAAAGATGCTTTCACTTCTCTGCTCTTTTCTCACTTTCACATTTTAAGGTCAGTGCTGGTTTCTGACTTTTTCTGATTGAAGTTCCTCCAATCCTGACCACCTTCCTGCATTATTCTATAGTTGGTGTAGAGTTTGAATCGCTTACCCATAAGACCACAGAATCGATCAAAAGTTCTGGGGATTCTGGTTTGGGGATTGACTTCAATGAGAACATTCTTCTTGGTATGGATATAAACCTGCAGGAGCCCAGCCCGATTCAGGGGGCTGTCCATGAGCATCAGGAGACTCTGAAAATAAAAAGCACACGGTAGTGGAAATAGAAAGGCACAAGAGAGAATTCTAGGGAAAAGTGAGGGTTAGCCACCACAAATGTAGAAGGGACCGATGTTGAGGCTTAAAGCTCATCCGACTACGGGTGTTTGCTAAGAAATCAAGCCCAGACCCAAATAGTGACTCAACCTAAAACTCACCAGCATAGCCGGGGAGGCCAAACTCGCCCCCGGGCTCCAGGGCCACAAGCGGACCCCCAGACCCGAGGGACGATCACCCCGAGCCACCTTGCCGGACTACCCCCAGCAGCTTGGGCCGCCACAGGCGCCGCGGGACCCAGCGAGTACCTGGTGAGTGATATCAGGCCGCACCTCCCCGGGGTCCCGGCCGTTCCGTAGCAGCAGCGCCTTGTGCTTGTCGCAGTTGAGCAGCTCGAACGTCTTCCCTACCTAGGGCCAAAGCACGGAATGGTGAGCGGGGAGCGAGGGCATCCGCGGCACAGCCGGGAACGGCGGGACCCGCCCCGACCTCCCGCCGCCCGCACCTTCACGGTCTCCAGACTCGCCCCCTCCAGCACAACCAGGAGCCGCCGCTGCCCGCGGGGCCGCTTGCTCCCCAGCGAGCGCCCTTCATCCTCCTCCTCCTCCTGCGCGTCCCCACGTGGCCGCCTGGGCGCCGCCATTTTGTCACGCGGCCCCGCCGGCCCCGCCCCGGTCCCGCCCTTCCCGCCGCGGCCACCCAAGATGGCGCCGGGGCGCGCCCTCTATCTGGCTCCGGCCGGACCCGCTTCCGGAGCGCCGCGGCCTCCGCGCCGGAAGGCGAGTGCTGGGGGCGGAAAGGGGCAGCGGGGGTGCTCCTGGCGCCGCGGTTTCCCGCCGGAGCGCCACGGCGGTCGCTCCTTCCGGTGTCCTTCCCGGCGGGGGCGGTGGCGGGGCGGCCATGGCGCAGAACCTGAAGGACCTGGCGGGGC
>VZSE01008182.1:573530-599376 GCA_013398275.1 Promerops cafer | reverse complement strand
CTGCCGACCGGCCCCCGCGGCGTCGGCACCGCGCTTAAGCTGCTGCTGGGCGCCGGTGCCCTGGCCTACGGCGTGCGAGAGTCCGTCTTCATTGGTGAGTGGAGTACCCCCCAGCCCCTCGGAGCCTTCGCGCCCGCCGCCCGCGCTGACCAAGCCCCCGCTCTCTCTCTGCAGTGGAGGGCGGCCAGCGCGCCATCTTCTTCAACCGCATTGGCGGTGTGCAGCAGGACACTATCCTGGCCGAGGGTCTGCACTTCAGGTAGGGCCTAGCCCCACCCCCAGCCTCCACCTGGCCCCCCGGCCGGGTGGGGCCCTCGCCCCTAACTCGCCTCCGCCCCCCCGCAGGATCCCCTGGTTCCAGTATCCCATCATCTACGACATCCGAGCGCGGCCGCGGAAAATCTCCTCCCCCACGGGTTCCAAAGGTGAGACAGAGGGGCCACGAGGTGGGAGGCACGGGACAGGAATTCCGCCGTAGCTCTGGAGCTCCTCGGACAATTATGGAATGTTAAGGGGTTGGAATAGACCTTAAAGGTCGTTTAGTCGCAATTTTCTGCCGTGGATAGTGACACCTTTCACGAGACCAGGTTGCTCAAAGCCCCATCCGACCTGGTCTTGAACACCTCCAGGGCTGGTGCATCCACAGCTTCCCCGGACAACCTGTGCCAGTGCCTCACCACCCTCACCGTAAAGGATTTGTTCCTAATTTCCAACCAAAACGTCCCTCTCCCAGTTGGTGCCGCTTGCTCCTTGTCCCATCGCTACAGTTCCTGATGGAGCGGGACTGGAGAGGGGCCCCTGACCCCTGGCTGTCCCCGCAGACCTGCAGATGGTGAACATCTCCCTGCGGGTGCTGACGCGGCCCAACGCGGACGAGCTGCCCAGCATGTACCAGCGCCTGGGGCTGGACTACGAGGAGCGCGTCCTGCCCTCCATCGTCAACGAGGTGCTCAAGAGCGTCGTGGCCAAGTTCAACGCCTCGCAGCTCATCACGCAGAGAGCCCAGGTGAGCCCTGCCACGGCAGGCAGGCTGGGGGCAGCTCACAGAGGAGCTGCAGAGCGGTGGGTGGGGGGAGCCTTGTGGCAGATAAAGGGAGGAGGACTGTGTTCAGCTGGTGGGTGGTGCGTCCACGTGGGAAGCATGTCCCACGTACAGTTTGATTCCAGTACAGGTACAAGTACTGAATCAGCAGCTTCTGGGGAGGACGCTGGGTCTGTTGGTACACAGAGTGCAAAACTGCACCAAAATGTAACACTGGGGGAGGGAGAACTGTTTGCTTCATGGTGCACTGGTGTCAGCGGAACTGGCTTTAAAAATACGGATCTTGGAACGACTATCAGAGCAAATTAAACAGTTTTGAAAGATCTGAAAGACAGTGGGAATGAGCAGTTACAAAGCACTAACCTGTCAGTGCTGGATGCTGCAGAAGGGTAGCAAATAATTTCTGTTTACAGTCACAGAATGGGTCAGGTTGGAACGGACCACAGTGGGTCATCTGCTCAAGCAGCACATGGCACAGGATTGCATCCAGATGGTTATTGAATGTTTCTAGTGAGGGAGACTCCACAGCCTCTCTGGGCAGTCTGTTACAGTGCTCTGTCACCTGCACAGTAAAGAAGTTATTCCTTATATTCAGGTGGAACTTCCAGTTCTGTTCCAGTTTCTGCCCATTGTCTCGTGTCCTATTGTTTGACATCACTGAGAAAAGCCTGGCTTAGTTGTCTTTGCACCCTCCCTGCAGGCACTGATTAGAAAAAGCTTAGAGTGTCATCTGGGGGAGTGTTGCAAAATATTAGACATACCTAGCTTAAAAAGTCTGTTAGTGAAAGTTTGTATTGTAGTAGTTTGAGTGCCAAGGATTCTGAGAGTTCTCATCACCTATAGCAGCTGGTGCAGAGAGGATTTCTTGGTCTTGTTTTAAAAGGTTTTAGAGGAGGTCATGCAGGACCAGGAGGGTGCTGAAGAGGAAAAGTTGTTAGATGAAATACCAAGCATCTCTCAGCTATCAGAGACTACATCTCTGATCCATGTCAAAAGAACCAAAGAGTAGAACTGAGTGTCTGGATTTTGTTACAAGAAATGATCTATACCCCCCTGGTCAGGGGCTTCAGGGTTTTTTGCTCATCCACATGGAGTGCACTGGAGGGATTTGTTAGTCTTCATGTAGAAAGAGAATGCATGGAGAGGATGAGACACCAGAGAATATCTGTGAGGGTTTGGGCTGTATTGGAAGCAAAGGCTGTTAAGCATCTGTGATCTCAGATAAGAATCATTCTTTGATCTCTGAAATTTTGAAACAAACTGAATTGTATTTATCTTCTTGTCATGTGTCCATTCAGTGCTTTCTATTATAAAGCGATGTAGTATTGAAGGGATTAATAGTCAGAAAAAATTTAAGTGTCTTTATGTAGTTGTGCACTCACAGTTCACGCAGGAAAGGTTTCTGTCACTATTTAGAGTTCTGCTCAGAAACAGCTGCAGTAAAAGTAAAAGCAAATGCTCGACTGGCCAAGCATGTGATACTGTAGCAATAGTTTCTGTTTAAGTCAATATTTGGTGCAGGACTTGTCAGGCTGCCTGGAAAAGGTGCTAGCGAGTAAATGTAGAATAAATCAAAGTGCCTAACAGCAACACCCACTCAAAGCAGCCAAAAAAAGTGGAGTAGCTGCATTAGACAAGTAGCTACTGTAATTAAGAGATGTGATACGGGTTAAAAAAATTATGTGGTAATTTTTTTTGTGTGTTGGAATACAGTTATGAAAGCACAGCCTGCAAACAGTGGCAAATCCAAGGTGGAGAAGGAAATGCTTATTGTCAAAACTGTGGGAACTATGGAACTGGATGTGGCAGGATGTGAAAGCAAAAGACACTTTCAAGGTTTTTTACTTTCACAGTGTTACTTGCATAGAACAGTTAAGTAGTAACTACAAATGAGCTGTAATAGAGTTTTGGAAATGCTTTTTGTGGCTGTGGGTGTGTTACTCAGAGATGGTGTCGATGTCCATGCTTTGGAGCTTGCGTTGGGGAACGTCTCTCCCAACACTGTGAAGAGCAGTTGTGCTTTGCTTTTGGAGTGCTCAGGAAAGGAGGAGCACCCTCTGCTTGGTACTACTCTTGTTGCTGTGTTTGTGTTTCAGGTGTCTTTGCTCATTAGGCGAGAGCTGACAGAGAGAGCCAAGGATTTCAGCCTCATCCTGGATGATGTGGCTATCACAGAGCTCAGCTTCAGTCGTGAATACACAGCTGCCGTGGAGGCTAAGCAAGTGGGTGAGTTCCACTGGTGCCTGAAAAGGCTGGATTGCCTTTGCCTTTCCACTGAGTTATTAAACAAGGAAGTGGAATTTGGGCTAGTGTGTCAGTGCTGTCTCACTGTATGAGTACAGTTACAGGGTTACAAATCTCTAAGCCTCCTTAGTCACAGAGCTGAGCAGGTTTATTTTACAAGTGTTACCAGGAAGCCGTAGCTAATGGGATAGACCATCAGGGGGACTGAGTTCCCAAAACCAAGGTTCCTCTTCAGACTGGGACTCTGTCACTCACTGTGGGGGTTATGTGTGGAGGGTCTGGGTGCTGTGGGTTTTACTCAAGAAAAGGTAAAGTGCTCTCAGATATGTTTTGTACTTGGATGTGGTCCCAGAATGTTACCGGTTCTTTGGGAAGCAGAGCCCCTGGGCCTCAGCTCTCAGGTTCTGATAGAAGACATGATGTGGTTCCAACGCCTGTGTCCCTTCTCCCTGCAGCCCAGCAGGAGGCACAGCGTGCCCAGTTCCTGGTGGAGAAGGCCAAGCAGGAGCAGAAGCAGAAGATAGTTCAGGCTGAGGGGGAAGCGACAGCTGCCAAGATGATATCCTGCTTCGGGAGATTTTGTGGGATGTGGCTTGTGAGCTTGACAGTCCTGAGAATCTGTCACATTGGGCTCATGCTTAGGAGACTGTGATTGGATGATAGCTTCAAGTAGGTCACTGCTCTTTTTTCCCTCCCTTCTCCCGTCGGCTGGAGCGAGATTCGTCTGAGGTTACAGGTAGGTCAGAGCAGAGAAGGCCGTGGGCCTGCACTCCTTGTTGTAAAGTTTAACTTTTATTGGCTGCGTGTGGCTGTGAAAATATGCCTACCCAAAGGCCCATGTTACTGGGATAGAGATTGCTTTTTACCCACTAAGATGTTCTTTAATATGGCTTAGGAAGAATTCCTTGAGGGTAAGCGGCTTCTGTTTGTGGGATTTTCCTTAACTTTTGTTCCCTTGTACCTTGGGGAAGCTCTCAGCAGGAATCCAGGCTACATCAAGCTACGTAAGATCCGAGCTGCTCAAAACATCTCAAAAACGGTGAGCACCGGGGCACAGAATTCCCTTTGTCCTTCTGAAGTCCTTGCGCTGTCCCACCAGCCCAGTGGCCACATGATGAATTTAAGGCGAATGTGATCTGCCCTGTCCTGATCTTTGTTCCTGCCCAGCCCTTCTCTGCTCAAGTAGAGCTTAAGACTTAGCAAGGATCTGCAATTAGATGTGAGGCTGAGAGTTCATGCCCTTCATATGACAAGGCCAGATCCACATCAGATTCCATCACCTACCCTCAGCTGCAGCCACCAAAAGCTTCTGGTTACCTGCAGCTGAGAAAGGGGGACAGGTAAATGTGGGATCAAAGGTCTTTGTGACAGAGAGGCAGAATGAGCACTTCTTTTAGAAAGTCTGATGGCTCTGGGATGGGAAGTCAGGAAGTAGGGAGTTGTTTTGGGGAATTGCTTTTATTTAACTGAGTTCTTAAGTGAAGGAAGCAAGAGTGCTGTATCTGAAGGGAAAGATCCAGGTTCCTAGTGCTATTCCTCCATGGGCATTTTTAGTCCTTGATGACATGTCAGTAATATACTTCTTTTTCAGATTGCTGCCTCACAAAACCGTGTGTATCTCACAGCAGATAACTTGGTACTGAACCTGCAGGATGAGGCCTTCACCAGGTAAAGGGGCTGGGTGCCTGGGTTTGTCTGCACCCTACCTGGGAAGCTGCTCCCCTTTCTGTAGCTCTCTCAGGATCTTTTTCTGAGGGGAGCCTGATTCCAGAGGATACAGCGAAGTAGGGAGCAGCCTCTCCTACTGTGGAAATAGGGATTTTTGTTAAATCTCATCAATTTACTCTTGTTTTTTTTTCTTTCCCACCCTCCACCCCTTACTGCATCTGGTGACACAGAGGAAGGTAAGGCACTATACATTTTGATCCTTTTGTTAGTACTGGAACCAGGGTGTTGCTATTTCCTGGTTCCTGGGATGTTTCTGGCCTGGGCCGTGTTGGCCTCAGCAAGTTTATTCCAATCTCTCCCTCAATTCCCATTTGTGATGTGAAACTTGAAGCTTTCCTTGCAGAGACCACACAAACATATACATGGAGTGTGCAGTAATTGGAGCTCCATAAGTGCCTCGTAAGGAGCCTTGCATGGGAAAGGCAGGAGTAACTGTGGAGTGTTCTCTGATCTATCACATGTCCAGGGCATCCTGGTATTATGGCAAACAGGGTTGTAAGGAGGCAGGCAGATGATCACGGGAATTTGTGTTGGTTTGGGCTGATGATCTCTAGGGAAGATGCTTTTGTTATTCTCCAAAAGCTTTCCAGTTCATGGGTGAACACCCCATTTCCTGCTTTCAGAGCTGTCAGGAGTTTGGTGGCTTTGCCTAATCTGTCCAGTGTTTACTGAAAAAGGCAGTGCCACCTGAGCTAACAGGATGCAGCTAAAAGCTTAGATTTCTCAGAATTGAGAAGGGAAACCAGAGTTGGTTTCTTTTCTGTGGGATCTTTTATTATAACATCATTCTTCCTCACCTCTGACCAGAAAATTTAAGGGGCTTTTGAAAAAAAACCTGCCTAATAGTCAGGACTTGGAAGTCCACATCATTTGGGTGTGACACCTCATACCTCAGAATCCATATTGAGGGGCTGGTACAGCTTTGTTTGTGCTTTCTGGACTCATGATTCCCTTCTGTCTCCCTTTCAGTGATAGTCTTCTACTCAAAGGGAAGAAATGAAAGAAGCTGAAGATTCCTAGAACCAGCGTTGCTGACCAGCAGAAGATAAGAGTGAGGATCTTTGAACTCCCTCCACTAGTATTGTTTGTCCTCACTATGAAGTTTTTAATCCAGTAGCCAGATTTGGGCCCCATGCCTCTGCTCCATCTGTGGTGATTCAGTTACAGGAATAGGCTCTGCCTCTAGGCAGCTGTAATTCCTCATCCCACCAGTTAAATTTGGAGAGGGGGCAAAGGGGCTTACTGGTATTAGCCCATGTGGATATTTGCCTCTAATCCTCATTAATATTTAGATTTGTGTAGGATATCAAATTCTTTTTTGGCTAAGTGAGGGAGTTCTTCTGCCATCAGCACCAGGCTTTTTTTTTTTGTAGTAAATTTTGTTTCTCTTTCACTCTTGATCCCAAGAGAACCTGGGACTGAATTCAGGACAATGCCATTCATTGGGTGCCTGTCACTGCTGGAATATCTTACTCGTGTCACTGTCTGCTCAGTGATGCTTTCAAATATTTGTAAAAATTAAAAAAAAACCCAACCAAATTTTCATTGTGTCTAAGTGTGCTTAGTGCATGGAAAAAAAGAGGTTATTTTATGTAGTGGGAGGTGGAACAGAAATTTTGTTTGGTTGAAATTAGAATGAGGATGATGAAGGGAAAGGAACAAAAGAAAGAAATATGCTCATGGTCGCTGGCAGACCATCACAGTGTGGGGAGAGATGAAAGATGTTTGGATGCTCATACAGCTGTGTGGGTGACCAGGGCTGGCTCCCTAGCTGCCTGTAAGGGCTGCAGATGAGGGTAGGTTTACCTGCTTTTCCAGGTCACAGAAGCATCTCTTTGCTGTGTCCTGGCCTCCATTGTTACACCTGGGTTTTTTTCCCCTCTCTGCTTTCCTGGCTGAAAAGAGGAGGAGAAATCTTCCTCTACTGACCATAAACTCTCCTTTGCTTGCATTTCAATAGCAAGATCATGTGTTCTTTAGGGGTAGCTTCTTTGCTGTTTCTCTGGGCTGCCCTATACTAAGATTTAGGACTTGGAGGTTATCATAGAATGTCCTGAGTTGTAAGGGACTCACAAGGATCAATTCCAGGGCGACCTAGAAGTTAAACTGTAAGTGAGAGCATTGTCTAAACATGTCTTGAACAGAGACAGACTCAGGGTCATGACTGCTCCCCTGGGAGCTTGGCCACCCTGTAAATGACCCTTTTTTCTGATATTCAACCTGAACTTCCCCCTGTGCAGCTTTTAGCCGTTCCCTGTGTCTTGTTGCTGGACACGAAGGAGAAGAGATCAGCACCCAGCTTCTGCTGCCCCTGATGAGGCGGTATTAGGTCAGCCCTTGGTCTTCTCCAAGCTGAACTAACTTTGTATCCTCAGCTGCTCTTTGTAAGTCACATCTTTCCGTGCTGTCTTTGTTGCCCTTCTTGGATACATTGTAATATTTTTATCTCCTCCTTGTATTGTGGAGCATGAAACTGCACACAGTGGTGGTGAGGCTGGGCCTGAGTGCAGTGGGACCCTCACTTTGCTGGCCAGTTAACTGTTCTGTGCCTAGCACACCCCAGCATAACACTCCTGGCAGGGCCTGCCATCCCTCAAAATGCCCAGAGCCTTTTCTGCAGGGCTGCACCCCAGTCTCATCCTTCAGTCTATATTTACCTCCAGGGTTACAGCATTCCGGGTGCAGAATCTGGCATTTGTCCTTGTTCAGTTTTGTGTGGATGAAATTGTGTACATGTCTGGCTGTATGCTGAACGCTGTCCAGAGGGATATGGTGAGGCTATCAAAAGCTTTGCCAAAACAAAAAAAAACCTAATCTGCCTTCCCTTTGACTACTAGGTGGGTAACCTTGTTGTGAAAGGTTATTAAGTTGGTAAGGCATGACTTTCCCTTCAAGAAAGAACTCATTTGATCAACAACTGCATTATCTTTCAAGTCTTTTTCTTGATAGCTTCCTGACTAATTTTCTCCACAGTTTTACCAGGCACCAGAGTGAGACTGATTGACCTGTAATTTCCAAGATCTTCTTTCTTGCCCTTCTTGAAAATTGGGACAACATTTGCCAGCTTCCACATCAACTTAAACAGATTCCCAGGGCTGTTGATTAATAACTGAGGGAGGTCTCACAGCTACATTGGCCAACTCTTCAGTACCCTGGGAGGAATCCTAATGGGCCTCATTGACTTATGTGCATTCAGCTGCAGCAGCAAATCTTATACAGGTTCAAAGTCAGCAGGAGTTCATCACTCCCCCAGCTGTGGCCATCCAGCCCAGGGCTCCGGACACCGCCCATCACCAGTGTCAGGGAAAGAAGCAAAGGCAGCATTAAAGGTCTCTGCTTCGTCACTGCTCGGGGATGAGGTGACCCACCTCATCAGGTGACAGACCAGTGTTTCCTCTAGTCTTCCTTCTGCTGTTAACATACTTCAAAATGCCTTTTGTTACCCACCATAGTACCAGCCAGCTTCAACTCCAGCTTGGGCTTTTTTCCCTAGAGGGGCAAGGAGCAGGTCTGTCCCCCTGCATAATCTGTACTTCTTCCAAAGTCCATACACTTTTCTGCTAAGTTGCAGAAGGAGATCCCTGCTCAGCCAAGCCAGCCTCAGCCTCACTGACTAGACTTCTGACATGTAATTGCCTGCTCCTGTGCTCTTGAAAGGAAGCCCCTTAAAAGTGAGCAGCTTTTATGTACCCCACTATCCTCTAAAGCAGATTCCCAGGGGACCTTACTAACTGCTTCCCTGCAGCCTAAAGTCTGCTCTCCCCAGGTCAGGGAAGTAGCTTTACTTACAGTTGTTCTATCACCAGGATTTTAAACTCAGCTATTTCATGATCATGGTGGTCAAGACAGCCACCCCCGTGACCATGTCTATTTACAACCAACCATCTCTTCTTACAAACAACTCCAACTTGAGCTCTCCAGGGAAGAAAAGAGGCCTTTAGGGACTTCCTCCTCTGGTGAAGCAGAGCACAAGATAGATATAATCTATGGATTCCTGGTTTAAAGCTTACTGGCAATCAGAGCCATAACTAATACCCATATGTTTTGACTTGCAGTGTCAAGGAAACACAAATTCTTTGAACCAGCTTTGAAAATGCATTCTCAAATAGTCACCCCAAAGTATTTGTGTGTAACAGATCCTATGTAAAGAAGAGTAGACTTGTTATGCAGTGCAGTTTCTTGATGTGCAATCAGAAAAGTTCCTGTTCAGTCTAAATTTTTTGTAGACCAGACGTTATGGACACATTAAGCTCAGGGATTTGAACACAAATGAGGTTCTCAGTAACCTGAGATTGTTCCACAAGATGTCTTCATTTTCAAGCTTCAGGTAGAGTTTAAGCTAACCCTTGGTATGCCTTGCTTTAGGCTGTGGCAGCTTTTTAAGAAGGAAGACAATTGGATCCTGTCCTTTGAAGCTACCCAGGGGTCTAAGGTAAAGGTAGGTGTTCCCTTAAACTAGGACTTTGGCCCCTTCCCCATTGCTTAAAAGAGGGTATCTGACATCATGAAACACAGTACCTGTCCCTCCACACATTATTATTTCTGTCCCTTATTTCCCCCACTGCCCCTTTCCTGTTTCTTCCTCTTGTGGCAATGGAATTGCAAAGCCAACTGGCAAATGCCCACACAGGCCTATGGGCCCACAGGCTAAGGGAAGCTGAAGTCCAGCACATGGAAAGAGGGTCTGCTCACAAAGTGTCTTCTGTCTTCCAAATGCTTCCAACCAACTTTCTTGCCATATCAAATGACAGCAAGCAGTGTCCTTCCTCCCAATGTATTGTGTATAAATCATGGTGGGAAGGGGGCTCCGGAGGCCTTTGGACCAGGCTGCTGCTGGAAGTGGCACTGTTTCCAGCACGAGGTCAGAGCAGCTATGGCTTTGTCTGTTCACATATTGAAAACCCACAAGTAAAATTTAGGTGCAAAAGCTTTGTCACACCTGACATCCTGTGCTCAGACTTCCCTGATGACCACCAACACTTGAGCCTCACAGCAAGAAGCCACCATAATTGATCACAGCATCTGTTCAGAAGCCTGAAGGCAACAGGAAATCAAGAAAACTAAGCTGGAGCCATCCTTTTAAGTCTTTGCAGGTCTGCAGGTGAAATCAGGAGTACAGCTAATAGTCAGAGAAATTAGAGAAAAAAACCTCTTGGGACCTGGTAGTCAAACAAATACAAGTTTATTTACAAACAAAGAAGAAAACATGGCCATCACATCAAATTCTGGTATATTTACAGCATCCAGGTGAAGGATGAGACAGCAAAAGGATAAGATGGGCAGAAGGTTGGTAATAAGGAAAGAGGAAGTCTCCTGTTGAATTGCAGAGGAGCTGAGCTGAAACAGGCCAAAACCTCCATACTTGAAAAGCTGAGGCTTCAGGGAACACAAACAGGCAGTGGGCAGAGATGTAGCTCCTGGGATGACCTTCCTTAGCTCTTCCCTGAGAACTCCACTGAAGCTGACACAGCAAAGGTGGGTTTGGGCCCCCCCTGGTGCTCAGGGAGCAAGGAAAGGAGGGGCGTGACCTTTTCCTGCTAATGGATGATGAGGGGGCAGCGAGAGACTTTGCTCGCCTGCACAGGCAAGGGGCCGTGGAGTCGGTCAGCCGAGCTGGAAAGCGCTCTGGTTCACGGCACTGAAAGCTGGCATGGAGGAAGGGGAAGGCTTTGTTCCAGTCCAAGAGCAAGGAATGCGAGACAGGCCAGCTGGGATGTGAGCTCCGGTCCTGCAGCCCAGGTTCAAACCCCCATGGGGCTACCTGCAATGTATGATTATTTTTTCTTTAGTGAGCCTTTCTGCTTCTCTGAGGAGCGTTGTTTCCGCACCTTCTCCTCCTTTTTCCCCAAGTTCTCATACACTGTTGACTCCTCTTTCTGCCTGTAAGACCAGGGAAAAAGTGAGGAAGAGGAAAAAGCCAGCCAAGCCAGACTTGCCAGGGGCAGGCAGAGCTGGGTCTCTGCTGTAGGTGAGCTCTTACTTGGAGGGTTTTCGTGAAACCTTGGGGTGCGCATTCCTCACTGCAGGGGGGTAGGCGATGTTCCCATACTCACACTCGTTTGGCTTGCCTTTCTGAGACTGCGGGAGAGAAAAAACAGGCTTAGAAGAGTGTGGGCTGGGAGATGCATTTGAGGCACCATGGAAGAGTTCTGGCTGTTAAACCCCACTTTGGGCCAGGATCTCAGTGGAAGTTGGTGGATTGCTGAAGTGCCTGGGCTCAGCACGCTGTCTGCCATGGCCAGAGGTGAGCAGGAGCTGCAAATGCAGCCTTGTACAGGAGGCAACATTGGGGCAACAAATCTCTGGAGGCACTAGAACACCTAAAAGTCCCAAATTTCTGCTAAAGAATATTGAAACAGTAGGAGCTACAGCATGCTGCCAGAAGCTACAAGGAAAGAGAAAAGACACCACTTATCAAATAGCAGGAAAAGATCTTGCAGCTACAAAACTGGGATGTGAAAGACAAAGAGGAAAGAAGAGGCAAGGAAAGTCTTTGCTTGTCCTAAACTAAGTTTGTAACAAAACAGCACTTGGTGATGTTATTCAGAACATAGTTGAGGTAACTGCATTAAAATTTAACTGCTGTCTAGCAGTTCAGAAGGGATTGGAACTTGAACTGCTGATGAACTTGTCCCCTGAATTTAAAAGTCTTAGAAGAGAGGAACACAGATCTTACTGCACCATTGTAGTCTGTGTAGGTCTCAGTGTTAGCTTAAAGCTTCTGAAACAGAGCACTTGGGCTCAGAGCCAGCACCCTGCAGGGCTTAGGCTCACAGGGCCCCTTTTCTCTCACCTGGATAACTTCCAGCTTTTTCTTGGTTGCCTCTATGAACTGGCAGATGGCCATGTAGATGAACTTGTACTGGGCCTCTGTCTGCACCATCCCAGATCGCTGGGCCCTCACCATCTGGATGGTCTTCTGGATGTCAATGTCGCAGTCCAGCCCTAGCAAGGAGCACCAGAAAAGCTTACGGACATGTTCACTGCCCCCTCGCCCAGTTCTCTACCAAATGTAGCCACAGTGGAGGACAGCCAAGAAGTTTCCACCTCCTTCCATACTCTTTATTCCTATATGGACCTCCTATCTCTCCCCCTGCTCAGTATCTTTGAAGTCTGGCCTTGGAGGAAAAGCCAAAACTCAGGGAAGGCTGAAGCTGTAAGAAGCAGATACAGTACAAAGATCCAGCAGAACAACTTCCTTAGGGCCATGGCAGGATCTTCCCCCACTGATACCTGATAGTTTTCATCCCTCTGCAGCTGAACTTAAAGGCAAAGCCCTACTGGGTAGTCCAGTTCATGTTGAGATCCTTTGGGGTCCTCTTACCGTTGGTGGAGATTGTTTCCACTATCATATCAATGACGATGATAGTCCCAGTGCGGCCAATCCCAGCACTGCAAGGAGAAGACAAGCAGAGGTCAGAGCAAGGCAGGTCCTGAAACAAAATGCAGCTGCTTCTGGGGAAGCATGTGGCTCTTGTAGCAGCTGTTCAGCAATGCCACAAGAGTCACGAGTTCAACAGGTATAGAGTTTGGTGTGGGGGCATCGAAGAGGAAAAAAGGGAATATTGGGACTGGCATATGCTTCACTCACAAGTCCTGGGGTAGAGCTGGAAGCAGCAGGACAGACTTTCTGTATCTCACCCTAGTTAAGGGATGGAGGATGCTTCAAGCTCTAGCCTCTGTACCAACCTGCAGTGTACCAGAATAGGCCCTGCGTTGGGGATGCTCTCGTGCTTCTGGTTTATCTGGTCGAGGAAGCTGAGGACTCCTCCCGGCTCACTGGGTACACCATGGTCAGGCCAGCTCAGGTACTGGTAGTGCCAAATCTCACGCACAGCCTTGCCCTGAGAAGAGCAAAGCACCCCACTGGTAAAACTGCAACCCAGCCCTGTCCCTGGCCTCTGTCCAGGGAGAGGTGAGTCTGAAGCCAGAGAGAATCTCTGCCTCCTGCACACTTCTTGGTGATTCCACCAGTGTGATTCCAGCCCAAACCAGGTGGGAACAGCAGCCCCAAGAATGATAAAACAGCAGCATGATCAGAGCACCCAGCAGTTCCCAGGTTTAGGTGTATGGTGGCTGTTAGACCCAGGGCTTGGATGGCAGCCCTTGGTCAGACACACTCACATTGTCCTTCGGGCACACGCAGAGGTGCCGGAGTTTGTACTCCAGTGCATTGTGCTCCCCAGTGTTCTGCACAAGGTAGGGACCGTACTCCTTCGTGCTGCCCAGCTCTGGCCAGTAAGGCACACACTTGTTCTGTGTGGGCAGAGAGGGCAGGGTGAGCATGGGCAGAAGGCAGGAGAGAGAGAAAAAGCAGAGCAATGGTTGAAAGGGAAAAGAGACACCTCCAGACTGCTACTTACCCGTCCTTTTTCTACCTCCCGTGTTGTCATCACAATAATGCGCGTGTTCTCCTGCCACACCATTTGCCACAAGTCATTGACTGTGGCATCCAGGCAGCCCTGGCTGGCGATGTAGGTCTTGGTGCATGCATCTGGGCTGATCAAGGTGTTCTGAGTGTGGACAGGGAAGGGTCAGGAGGGCTGCAGGAGCAGGCAGGCTTCCCCTGCTTTGGGCACACAGCCATTTTTCAAGAATCTCACCTTGACATAGTTGGCATTGATGTAGTCAGATCCAGGTATATTTGGGTCCCTTCCCTGGAGGATGACTCTGGAGTGATCAACTGGGGGTGCAGTGAAAGAATGAACAGTGCAATGAGATACTCCATGCACAGCCACACGGAGCTCCCTCACTGCCCTGTGCCACCTGAGTTACAATTCCCAGTGCATGCCCCATAGCCTCAGCTCTCCCTCTCTGGGTTCAGGCCAATCTCACTCTGTCCTCCCATCTCTCTGCCTCTGTGATGGACCACAGAAGCCAACGAGTCTGATGCAACCCTCCCTCCTTCCTTCAAGGACAGGAAAAGGCTGTGACCTCCCTCATCAGCTCTTAAATCCTCAGTGCCATACACCTTGTAACCTGCTCTGGAGGACAGGGTGGGCTGAGGCAGGGATGGCTTGGACAGCTCTTCACTGCCTGTCTGTGTCCATTTGTTTTTTTTTCTAGTGGAGAAGTAAGACTCACAGGGCAATATGTTCTTGTATCGGTTCTTGCTCTTATTTTCAGGTCTCTGGCCCTCATGACGGTCAAACAGGTGCTTGGCTTCCTGTTTTTGCAGGCTCTGAGAGCAGAAGAAAGAACAGTCATGGCAAGGTCACAATGTATGACAGGGGAGGTGGGTACTAGAGGCACAGTGGTGGCTCTGATGACACATGGGCATGCTGTGGGGGAGCAGAGAAGTGAAAACCAAACCTAGACTTGAGAAGTCCGAGGCTTGTGCCCTTACTGTCTTGGTGACTCACTCTCCCAACTATAAAAAAGCACATTTCTAACTCACTGGATTCACTTAAAGATGAGACTCATTCCCCAGGGGAACTGGTTTCAAACAGACACTTCTTTCAGAAATAAATTGACAAGACACACAAGAAATTTGTGTACAGGAAGACATCGAGGCTAGAGGATGAGGTGGTCCATGCAGAATTCCCAGAAAGCCAAATAATGTCCCCCAGCAGTTTCTTACATCAAATTCCTCCCAGAATCCAGCCTTGGACGTCTCCTCAGACAGATTTGTCTTCTTGTTGAGTTCCTGCACTCTGTTCTCAATGTCAGCAGCATTCACCCTCGTAGCATAGTAGGGCTGGGGATGGGAAAACACAAGAGGTGAGAGAGAGAGAGAGAGAGAGAGATGCTGCTGGAGAGCAAAGTATCCTCTGTGCACGTGGCAAAAAGAAGGAAAGGGACATAAAGCAGAAAACAGAAAATCAGTCCCTCCAAAGGGCCCCTAAAACCAGGAAACTGGACGTACCTGCTTCAGGTACACAAAGGAACCAGACATCTCCTCAATTCCAATCTTCTTGAAGTGCTCCACCAGATCTGTCAAGCTGTCAAACATCTCAGCACCTCCAACTGTGTAGCGTCCATTCTAAACAGAGGAAGAATGTGTAGTGTCTCACTCATAACATTCTTAACAGAATCATGGAATAGTTTGGGTTGGAAGGTATCATAAATGGCAGCTAATTCCAAACCTCCTGCCACGGGCAGGGACACCTTCCACTAGACTGCGTTGCCCAGAGTCCCCTCCAGCCTCACCCCAAACACATCCAGGAATGGGGCATCCACAGTTTCTCTGGGAAACCTGTGCCAGTGCCTCAGCAACCTCACAGTAAAGTATTTTTTCCTAATATCTCATCTAAACCTGTCATCTTTCAGTTTGAAGGCATTCCCCCTTGCTCTATCACTCCATGCCCTTGTAAAAAGTCCCTCTCCAGCTCTCTCATGAGCCTCCTTTAGGTACTGGAAGGTGCTGTAAGATCTCCCCGGAGCTATCTCCAGGCTGTCCCACAGACAAAGCTGATGACTCTCTCCACCTGTCCCACAGACAAAGCTGATGACGCTCAGGAAAAAGGCAATGCTGGGGTGCAGATCCATAGGCACCACCCTGCACCATCTAGGAAAGCATTTCCTCGGGCAGGGAGGTCAGAGGAGTTTGCCCTGAGCACACGGAGTTCATGGCACAGTGCCCTCGGTGTAGTGCTCTCAGTGGATCAAAGCCCAGGGAAGGGGTACTGCCCTCCAATCTCAGTTAAGGCCAGTTGCATTCTCTCCTTGGAATCTCCTCATCCCACATGAAAGAAATAGGATAAATTGTGGCAGCCGTTTTGGTAACATCCATCAGACAGACCACTCCCTGTCCTCCTGCCCTCCCGCTGCTCACCTCACACATGATCTTGATGTGTGTGACTTTGAGCCGGCTCCCAGAGGCACCGGTTGCCCCAGCTGGAGCGTCAGACCCAGGTTTAGGCTGGTCAGTGAGGACAGACAAGACAAAGTCCCCAGGTTTGCTGAGGCTCTCCCGCACCAAGAAGGTCCAAGGTGTAGCTTTGGCCTGGAGCAGTGACTCAGCTGCAGGGCCTGACAGATGCCCATGGTACCACCTAAGAAAAACCAAGAGAGGGTCAGAAAAGAGGTGGAGATGCAGGAAGTGGATGCCCTTGAGCTGATGAGTGAAGAACAGCAACACTGGGAAAGGGTGAGGGAGGAAGAAAGGAAGGGGGAGACAGAGAGGAGGGAACGAGAGAGGGAAGGAGTACCAGGATCTTGGGAAAAGCAGATGAGACAGAAGATGGAGAGCTGGCCAGAAGAGGAAAGTGCAAGGGATGAGGTGAAGACAAAAGGAAACTAGGGAGCAGAAGGCTGGTACCAGAGGACACAGTGAGAAAGCACCAAGTGTGATCTATTGTGTGACACACACATAGGCACAGGTGAGTGATACTTTCTGCCTGGAACACCAGTTGGGAGAGGGTAGTCTCTGTGTTTCAGCTCCTCACAGTACTATTGGGACTGCTGCCTTACTGCTGCAAGGGGCTCTGGAAACTGAAAAAAAAATAAGCCCCCACTGAGTCAGAAACTCTCCCACCAGATTTAGCAACACCCAGATGGTTGTGTTGAGATCAGATCCATTAAAGAGCCATTCCAGCAACTCCTCTTTCTGAAACTCAGTCACCTCTTCACTCAAAGGATAATTCCCATTCTTTGGGCACATCACACTGCAGCAATCTCCCTGGCCACAGGAGTGAGCACCAGGAGCTGATCCACCTGCACATGCCCATCCTCAATGCAAACACTCAGCAGCTCCTTCTCTCCTAGCACAAGGTCAGGAGCATCCCCATTTCACCAATGTGTTCCCTGCCTTGCCATGGGGATGTGGGAACGGATTTACTTCCCATGGAGCAGCCAACAGGGAAGGCCTGGCGTGGTACTGGTGAACGTCACATTGTTAGGGGGCTATTTGTTCCCATGAACTGAAGTGGAGGAGTTCAGGAGGCCACAGCCCAGTCACAGAGGCAGCTGGGGCATTCATTCATTCTCCCTTGCATCTGGTCAGAGCAAGGGGTTGCTCCACGTACAGCAAGAGGTTCACACAGTTATTGGCCTCAGCAAGTAACTTCTGTTGACCCTCACCTCATGCACTGCAAGAAGCAGCTGGTGACTCTGAGTGCACGGTTGTCATTAATTTCTGAACCTCATCTCAGAGAATTGTTCAGCCACCATGTGCTCAGATGCCACCTTGGGATCTGTTGGCCCCTCCTGCTCATCAAAGAGGTCTCCCAGCCTGCCTTCCCCACAGGTAGGAGGGGGTTAATGGGTCCCATTCCTCCCTCCCCCAGCAAAGCCCAGCTCTTCAAAGCCACGTGACGGAAAATCACTTGGGGAGAGAGTGAGAGGAGCTTTCGTAAGAGCCCGAGGGGGGGAGGGGGTAAGTTTCCAACCGCAGAAGGAAGGGAGGAAACTGCAGGGCCACGATGCAATGTCCTTGACTGGAGAGGATAGCCAGCAGCAGACCTGCCCCCTCTGCAGCCTGACCCCACAGCAAGCTGCAGTGTACCCTGATGTTTCAGCCCAGGGCATCTCTGCTCCCTGCCTCCAGGTCCCCAGGGAGGACCTGTGCCAGAAGGACTTGACCGCCCCGGAGCAGGGCATGACAGCTCCCCCAGGCTGCATCAAAGGGCCTAAAAGCAAAACACAAGGGCAAAACCACCTGATTTGATTTAGGAACTTGGTGTCAGAGACACATGCAAAGCGAGGACAGGAAGGAGACTAAGCAGGCCAGGAATAGCAGGGGAACGTGGTCCTGCTCTCAGCTACGTGAGTCATGCAGGCCTAGAGTAACCAAGGAGGTTTGGGGCAAGACTGAGGGCTTCCACACAACACGTTCCTCCACAGACCACTGCAGACCCACAGCGAACACCATAACCTTTTCTTTCAGAAACAGTATATAAATAGCAAAGGCAACCGGAAACCAGAAGTAAAAATAGATCCCTATTGGGTCTGCTGTGATGGATCAAGGTATGCACAGCTATTCCTAGGGATGCTGTCCCAATGGACACATGGGAGGTTAAGAAAGGCAGGAGGAACTTTGCAGGATTTGCTCTGGGGATGCAGGCAGGACAGAAAGGAGGCCATGAAACATTTCATCACAGACACAGCAGCTGCCTTGCTGTCCCTGTACCTCTCTGTCGTGGGGTCGGAACAGTTGAGCGGGTATCGCAAGTCGATGACGGTTCCATCTTTGTCCTGCAGTGAGCCCTGCTGCTGTGTGTAGTACTCCACCAGTTCTGACAAGGTGGCAAACTTCTCCCCTCCATACAGGTCATAGAAATCCCCAGTATTCTGGATGCGGATGTGGGTTACCTGATCACCAACCCTGTGGAATAAAGCACAGCGCAGTCCAATGAGGTGTTTGGAAAAGGGGCAGAGAAGTGTCCTGCACTACCTCCCCCCATGGAACCAGAGCAATGGTTCCATGAATGGAGATGACTGGAAGAGAAGCTCCTTGGGCAACTTGAGGGAGGCTCTAGAAGATGCTGGGAGGTTGAGGGTGTTTTACAGCTTGAAAAGAACTCAAAGGAATAGAGACAGGATGAAGGAGATGCCATAGGACATGTGAGGATCTTGGCAAACTGTATGTAACACTGCAAAGACAGAAGCTGGGGTCCAAGTTACTAACCGGACTGAAAGAGAAAAATCCCCCTGATTCCTCCGACTGGGTCTGGCCAGGAAGCTCCCATGGACACCTCGTCCCTTCAGTAAGGCTTCAGCTTCCAGCCCACTCAGGTCACGGTGAAACCACCTAGCAGAGAAAATAAAAGCAAGACCAAGTGAATAAAAAAGGCCAGGCACTATTGTGGAGATTTGTAGGGTGAAGAATGGTCCCCGGTCAGCATCTCTAGGTGAAAACCAGGAGCAGCATCCCTTTCTGCCTGATGCCTCCCCCAGCCTATGGATGGTTCCTATTAGAGATAAGGCTTCCAGGGCCATCCCTGCCCTGATCCATCCTCCTTCCCTGGTCCCATTCCTTACACACACACAGAGACCTCTCAGACCCTCTTACCTCACCATAGCGGAGGGAGAAAGAAGAGGCGGCCAAGTGGCTGCCACCAAAGCAACCCAAAAAACACAGAGGAAAAATCAGTTTGCGCTGGAAAGGAAAGGGAAGTCGGAGGTCTGTGCTGGGGCACCCAACGCCAAACTGTTCCTGCGCCTCTTGGGAGCTGGCCATGTATCTCTCCTGGAGTCGACTGTCAGTCCATTCAGACCCTCTCCGTCCACCTTCTCCCGGATAGGTGCCTTGATCTCTGGCCCGCTGTGCAGTGCTGCTGGGCACGGGCAGGCGCCAGCCCGTACACAGCGAGGCACACGCGGCTCCGGGAACAGGAAGCGCTCTGAGCCATCCACTCCGCAGCCCAAGCTGCTTTGCATAGACTTCTGCTTCTCCTTTTGTGTCTTTCCTGTCCATAGCCCCAATTATTTTTGGGTCCCTGTCTTTAGCACACAAGGGCTGACTCTTCGCATGCATCTTGGGTTCTGGCCATGTTCACAAAACTCAGTTCTGCTCGTCTTCTGTTCCCCTTTTCCTCCAAAAGGCCGATGAGCAACATAAATGGTCCCAAATGTCCTACATGCTCTGTACAGGCACAAGGGGGAATCCGAGTGAACCCAGAGCTGCAGACTTCAAGGTCCAGGCTAGTGCTCTGAGCACAGCAGTGCCTGCCTGAAACCAGCCTGCCACAGGATGGGACTGACACAGGCAGTGGTAGCTCAAAAGGGATGGGGAGGTTGGGAGAAGGTGGTGAAGCTGCCCAGGAAAGCAGGCAGAGACCAGGACAAGCAGCTACTACCTACAGGGAGCCCACACAGCACTGAGGGAGCTGAGCCGAGGACCTTCAAAATCCCAGCATCCCATACTGAGGCCAAAGCTGACAACCAGGTACAAGAAGAAGGAAAACCATTCCAGTCACCTAGCTGCTTCCAGCTGTGGCCCATGACTGCCCTGCCCACAACACTGGTTTCAAGGTCTGCAGGTCTGGTGAAAGAATGGGAGCTAAGCAGTGGCCTGAGTGCCATCCAGCTGGCAAAGGAGCCCGGCTTTTCTCTGGGGCCATCTCAGCTACCCGGTGTGGTGTGGGCAGCAGCAACAGCAAGAGCCTTGCTCATTTCAAGTAGCAGCAGTTGCACACTTCCCCACACACCACCAGACTGGGAAATCCTGCAAAAAGATGAAGAGGCTGCTAGCTAAGACCTAGACAAAAACTCGTGGCCAAGACAGAAACCAGCAACAAAGGGAAGTACAGGAGAGACGAGTGGGAAGCTAAACTTCATTGCTAGAAAGGCAACCCAGGCACCTACAACAGCTTCCTTAGAAATGCTTCTGGTTTCATGCACATGGTGAGCGGGGGTGCACTGAGCTGCAGGCAGCCAGAGGTACTGACTTAGAACTGATACTAAAAACCAAGGAGATTTTAAATGCACAGAACCAACTCAAGGGAACAACTTCTGCACGAAGTTGTAGAAGTTGCAGCTGAAAGACGGCACCTAAATCAGTCTAGCAGGAACAGGAAACAAGTGTTGTCTATAGCTAAGGGAGAAAAGGCAGGAACTTCCATGGAGAAGTCCAAAAAAATGATTCCTGATATCAAAAGAATATTAGAGTATGCTGAGTCAATATGAAGCCAAGGCAGATGAAAACCAAAACTTAGGCTCCCCTGCATCCTACACTGAAGGAGAAAATCTGTCTGAGGAGCTGAACATTAGCTGGACACAAGGGAACAGGGAAAGAATAAGGTAGTAAAGAGCCCAGACCAGAATAAGAAAGGGTGAGAGAGCACTTACCCCATGTAACTCAGTATCCTCCGGAAGGACAAGACACAGGGTGCAGTGTAATCTCTTGACCGTATTTTTGTGTACACAAATCCCATATCACATAATTTACAGGATGAGTTTATGCTTCTGCTTGCTTTCATTGTAAGAAAGGAGCGGATGCATGCAGCTGCCCTGGTGTCTTTGATCTGGACCATCTAATTAAAAACTACCAGTAAGGGAGGGAAATGTCACTGTAGAGAAGCCATCAGTTGTTATCTTCAAGGTCGCTCTCCCAAATGGCTGCAGCATGGAACAGCTGAGCCACTAAATATATTAAGACCATAACTGAGCCACTAAAACACTTTTTTAATATAATTAAGAGGTCAAGAGATCTCAGCAAAGAGACTACTCTTACACTGTTTGGCTTTCAGTACAACACAGGTGTTAGAACCTCATCTTGTAAATCCCTCGTGGAACCAGGCCATAGCTAGCACAGTAACAAATTTACAGCAGAAGATAAATGAAATAGCTAATTAAAAGACACACACATCTGGATTGCTGCAAGGAAAAAAGACCCTGAGAAACTGGAAAGGATCCAGCATATTGCCACTAATGCAGTGAAGAGCCTGGAGCATAGCAGAGAGCAAGCTGGGTTTATTCAACTTGAAGAAAAGATGCTTAAGGAGGGATTTAACACTTGTCTGAGACTAGAGCCCCTAAAAGGGGCCGTGGGGGTTCAGAGATGAGTCAGGTTCTTTTCTGTGGGACACAACAACAGGCATCACTAGCAGCAAGGGAAATTCTGATTAGGTATCAGGAAAAACTGCACACATGCTCCCCCCACAAGGGGGGTTCAGCACCCGCCACAGGTCCCCAGAGCAGCTGAGGAACCTCCACCCTGGCAGGTGTCAGGACTCACCCGAACAAGGCCCTAAGCCACCTGAGCTAGTTTTGGGGTCAGGTCTGCTGTGAGCAGGGGGTGGGACTAGGCAATCCGGAGGTCAAAACGGTTGTCAAAGGAAGAGCAGAAAGAAAGATTTTGTATAGAGTTTCTTTCGCCCTTGTACTTCCTAAGCCTCTATTAGCAGCTACCTGCAGTCAGCTCTCAAATGCATAACAAATTTTGCGTCCTTTGGCAAAGAGCTCCACTGCTCAGTTACAGAAACACCCCCTCCTTTGACTCGCTCATAACTTGCTCCCCGCCTCTTTTTTAACACCTGGTTGTTGTCAAGAAAGGAAAATCAGTGGGCCATTCCTGTTTCTCCCCTCCCTGCTCCAAGCTGCTCCCGGCAACAGACCTGAAACATTCGTATCCATCCTCAACTCTTTGCCAGGTTGAAGACTCCAGCCCTACTAAGGGGATCTTTTTGTACAGAAGTATTCTACACCTCTGACAACCTTTGCTGTCTCTCTCAGAGATATTTCCAATTCTGGCATCTTGATTTGGAGGCAAGAGTGACGGTAGACACAGAACTGTGGTGTTCAAAATGCTGGCACGTCATGGACGATGATTTCTGATGTTCACCACAACCAAGCATAAAGCTAACAATCACATGGACTTCTATAATCAAAGTCTCACTCGAAAGAGGTTACAATTAGTTCACAGTCATTGTTTTATATGCTATTTTTGTATTACTTTTCTTTATGAACATTGTTTTGCATAAGCCTTTTCATCTGCTGTTCTACTGCCCACTCATTCACTGCCATTAGGTCTTTCTGAAATTATTCACAAGCCAACTCCCACCCCATTATCCTGAACAACTTTCTACCAGCATCCAATTTCCTCACCTCACCAAGCTGAATTCCCAGGTCACTTGGGAATATACTGAACAGCGTGTATTTCAGATTAGGCCCCTGTGATCTGACCACTGATGACCTCCCTTTGCTGTAAAAACGGGATGGTAATTCCCACCTTCCATTTACTATTCTCTAATAATTCTTTACTCAAGAAAACCTTCATCTTCTTTTTTTTAATGCTGTGATTTCAGCCTTATTTAAAGACTTTGATGAGAAAATCTTGTCAAATTCTTTAAATCCAAGCAAACTGTATTGCCCAGATCTGCCTTATCCACAAGCTCGCTAAGTCCCTCAAAACCCTGCAGTTTTACAGGACCGTAGTTGCCTTTATGAAAGCAGATGCTGGCGCCTTCTTTAGTATCACATTGATTGCTTTCCCCATTATACTGTGTACTCTCTTGCTCAGATAACGACTTCATCGTTCCATGCTTCCCTCATGTTTGGGGGAGCTAACTTGGAGCCCTTTTTGAGAATGAGCATTGCATTTGTTACTTCTAAATCTCAGCACGGAGATGATTTCAGACAGGAGGTTTAGCTGTTCTGTACAGAACTCCGTTGTAGCTCAGTCACCAGCAGAGACTGCCTGGGAATGGGGAGATGGACCGTCTTCCCGTGACTTGCCAAAGCCACGTGCTCTCCATCAGGCCATGGGGCTCCAGGACAGTGCTGGACCACTGTGGTTGCCCAAATTCTTACCAGAGAGTAATGCCAGGGCAAATCCCATTTCCTGACACCCTGCCTCGGCAGTCTCCAGAGCAGGGTGCCTGTTTGGACTGACTGTGAGGATTGTACGTCCCGCTTTTTGTTCCATAAAGGGCTAGAAAGACTGCAGCAAATAAAGAAATAACCAGGATTTAAGGGGCCAGGCAGCTGACATCTCTCTGTGCAAGACCATTCAGAGATGCTGCAGCTGCAGGGTGGCAGAGGAACTGCAGCAGACCGCATCACAAACCCTGCTTGCTCATTATCAACGTGAGAAGGAGCAACAGTAACAATGTAAAAGCACGGGGAGCTCCAATCCTCTGGCCACCCCCACCAGAGGGTAGGCCCTCTGGCTACCTCTAATAGGCAGCTCCTATGAGAAAGCAGAGTTTTTTCCCTTCTGTGCCTGATACCTACTGCTGATTTTTTTTTTTTTTTTTTTTTTTTTTTTTTTTTTTTTTTTTTTTTTTTCTCTCACCAGCAACTCTTGTTTTCTTGCCCTAACTAGCATTCACAGCACTCACCCACGGGATGGCATCAGGGTCTTGTCTCTCAGATCCCCACTGATGGAGGACTGACAGGAGCTGGTGGAGGAAGTACCACAGCCCTCAACCAAGGGGGTCCTACTAAAGAAAATAAAGCAATATTGGAATTACCAAGAAAGGATCTTGAAATGGACTTGGGAGAGAGATCAAAGACCTTGATAGAGGAGAGGTGGCCTGGCACCCTCCCGGCAGGGCTGGATCATGGCGGTGAGTGCCGGGGCGCTGGAGCAGCGGCTGGCAGTGCCTGCGGGTGCAGCACCTCCCGTGACTCACCTGAGCCTGATCCGCACAGGCAAAGCCCCGAACTCCGCCTGCTCCCAGGCGGACTAAGAAGAAGGTAGCTCCAGGTCAGGCAAACCTCAGGCCTCAAGCCGAGGGCTTAATTTTCACCATTTGCAAAGCACTTCCTGGACTGTAGCTAATGAATAATCAAAGGGGTGGGGGAAGGCCAAGGCGAAGCTCGGAGAGGTAGATGGAGACGGAAGGGACCGACTGCTCTTCCTGCCTCCCATCCACTGAGCTCACGCCCTCGCTGGCTGCATTCCTGCCCGGTTAGTAACCGAGAGCACAGGACGCCCGACGCAGCTCCCTCACAGCTGGCTTGCAGCTCCCTGCTCTCCCAGGCCTGGCTCCTTCACTCTCAGCCCTTTCCCCTCCCCGTTGCCAGAGACCTCAATTTCTCCAAGGGCAACAGGGACAAAGGGCAGGAGGCTACAAGCAGACATACCTGATGTCACTCTGAATCACACTGGAAAGAAAACATTGCAAAGGAGCGAGGCTGCTCCACTAGGCTGATCCCTCTGCAGTCCAAAAAAACGTGAGATAAAAATTTTATGTTGTTTATGTTGTTCTAATCCAGGCTGCAGCCAAATGGGGCAAGCCCAGCCCTCCCACGCTCTGCCGCTCCCTGCTGCATCTCTCTGCTGCCTTTTTCACTAAGGATAATGTGCTGGATTGCACATTCAGCCACAAAACAAGGCAGCCACAAGCACTGGGGGCAGAAGTAAATCAGCACTGACCCTGCTGGGGACAGGGGCCTCAATGGCATTTACAGCACTCGCTGAACAGCACTAGATCTAGTTGAGGGACACGTTTCCTAGTATGCTTCAAACAGCACATCTGCCAATGCTCACCCTTGTAAAGAGCTTAATACCTGTCTCTCAGACACCAGATCCGAGGGCTTCACACTGAGGCTCTGCACAAACCTTTTTGCAGAACATGGTACATACTGGGCCTCCCAAAACAGCATCGCAAGTGTGATGCAGAGAGCACTTCTGTACCTGCCTCTGCACCATGGAGCAGCACGGCTGAGCTCACGGCCATTCAGAGAACACGGGCATTTTCAACACACATTTTATTCACGAGCAGACACACGAGTGGGCACGAAGCATCTCATTACTTCCAAGACCGCGTCTCCCCTGTTCAAGTGCCCCATTCCCAGGGCTGACAGGACCTGCACCTTGGAAGGAGGGCACCAGCCGGAGCACCGGGAGAACTCCGCGGGCTCAGGAAGCAGCAACTCCGCCGGTGCCGGCCCCGTGCGGCGGCAGCGTCATGGGTGGCAGGAACATGGCCTTCAGCTTGCCGGACATGCTGGCTATCTCCGGGTCCTGCGACTCGTAGGACTTGATCAGCCGGGCGAACTTCAGGACACCTGCAAGAAAAGGGGGTGGGCGGGACGCCCCACTGCCGCGGCGGGCCCGGAGCATCCCGCCCGGCGGGGGAGCAACCCACCTTCGCCGTCGCTGCTGAACCCGTAGGCCTTGATCACGTCCTGCTGGATCTGGGTGGCCACGGGCAGGAGGAACTGCAGCATCTTGCCCATGTCGTTGCAGGCGTTGTCCCGAGCCTCCTCCATGCGCTGCGCGTTCTCGGGCGCCCCGAACGCCTTGATCACCTCCGCCAGCACCGCTGCGGGACACGGGCACTCAGCCGCCCGCCGGCCTCCCGCATCCAGCTACGCGACGCGGGCACTCCACCGCCGGCCCGCCCGGGAGACGGAACGTCCCGCACTCACCCTTCGCCTGTTCCGCGCTCAGCGCCGGCGGCACGGAGGGCTGCGCGGAGGCCGCCATGGGGCGCGGCGCGG